>JAPKLY010000923.1:0-47058 GCA_026898435.1 Prunella vulgaris
TGTGGCCTCTAATGTCATTGTACTAACAGGGATGACTAGACCATCATGAGCTAACTTGGATAGAATTTTATATTTCAATTCTTGATTCACCAAGCTAAGACATCAAACTCTATACTTGCATCCTCATCTTAACTTCTAAAAACCCCTCTTCCAAATACATGTCCAAATCTTACTTTACAGAATCATGAATCTCAACAATATCCAAGTATCGATCAAACATAGATAAACCAGAAAGCACAAAATTTCCTTTAGATATGGAATTTGCACATATAGAAGAACATTAGGGATTTGCATGTTGGTTCAAAAAAGTGACTATATTTACAAAGTGGTTCACTATATTTGCACAGAGGTATAATTTTTTCCTGCACAGAAGCATTTTTTTTTGCACAGAATCTATTTGTATTAGTGTCAATTTTGTGAACTATTTTGTAATTTTTCCGAAGAACATTTTACTAAAGTTGTAGTCTTTCAAGACTTTTCTTGATCAACTTCAACATACTCAAAGAACAAGTTATATATAATGCTTCTCTAACTTTAATCACATTTGTACGTGCTTCTATCTCACTATATATGTTACTGAAAGTAAACTTAACCAACCTCATTTTGAACCTAGGGTCTAGTATCGCTCCAATTACCATAAAAAGATTTCATTCTCCTCAATATTTGTCAAACTTTCCCTTCATCTTTCTTACCATCACTTTAGTAAACTAATCAACATGATTTTCTTTTTCATTCAATACATGATTGATTCTCCAAATAACAGTTGTTGGAAGATTTTCTTAATTATATGTTTTAATAGCTGATTAACACATGAAATCTCCCAAACAATAATCAAAATTAAATTGTGAAAAGGATATTGAAGTGAGAGAAAGTAGAGAGAAGTAATTCTTGTTGTATTATGAACTTAAAGAGAGAATGGGAGTACAAAAGACATATTTATATGTTTGCATGTGGTCAGGTGGCATTATTTAAGCTTAAGTAGCCTATTTAACTGACAAGTGTCCTAACACATGTCCTTTAGCCACCTCTTATGCTCTAATTACATTGCTTTCAATCTACTACATTATTACTGAAGACTTATTTAGCTACTGTTCCCTACTACGAGCAAGGCGAGCTCTTCATCCTTGCTCTATTTCGGGGTCCAGTAATTGTAAAAAGGAATGGTCTCCTGTCTCTTGTTCTGAGCGAGCTACACGACGAGCTATCTCTCTATTGTTGTAATGAATGGTCAATGGATGGTGACGTGGCTTGACAACTTTGGGCGAGCTATTAGGCGAACTATTGAACCTTTAAGCTTTTGTTTATGTTAATCCTCTTTAATTAGCTCGCTTTATTTCGCCTATCAACATTTGCCCCCTAGCTCTCCTATATATGGTTTTACCAACATATAGGCGAGTCGTATTGCTTCTCTGGGCGAGCTAGTGTGGTGGCGAACTGGCTTCCAAGTCTTGGCGAACTCCTTGGCGAGCTACCTTTTTTACAGCAGCTCTGTGGACGTGGCACAAAATCCAAGGCGTTTGTTACTTTTTCACATCCTTTCATGCTTTAAAACGCGCTCCAATAATTGCCAATCTTTCAAATTCTTTGCAATTAGGCCCTTGACTTTTCTGAAAATTCCTCAAATCATCGTCTTCTTCCTATAAAAGGAGGAAACTCTTCCTCATTTAAATCTTTCCCACTTTCAGAGCAATCTCAATCTTTTCCAGCGATTCTTCTTTGACAATCTTAGATTCTTGTCTGGTTTTCTAAGGTAGTACTCATCATTCTTCTTTTTCTTTATTTTTCTTTTTGTTTCTGGTTTTCTCCCTTGAGAATTTGAGAACTGTAGGATAGAACTTATATTTCCCGGCCAACCTCAATCTTTTTCGACCTTCTCGTCCACTTTTCGGCCATTAGAATTTTGACCTTAATCTACCTCGTTCTTCTTTTTTTAAGAACCCTTAGGCTCCCATATCTTTTTTCATAACAATGTCATCACGATCCTCTTAGTCATGCTGAACAATTTCTAATAGAAATCTGGATAAGAGGCCTATGCTTGAGGATGATACGATCCCCCAAATAACCCAGTCATGGTTGATTCGGACTCTGAGGTGATTTCAACAGCTAGTTAAATGTCAGGCGAGGTACATGGCAAACATCGTGGTGATCTAGATGAAAGAGCGACCTGCTCTGGGGGACTCTCTATCGAGCTTGTACGCGAACTAGAGGGCAAGCTGGGTGATGGTGATAATGATGAGGTCACCGAGTCTAGCGGCCTCTTGGGCGAGTTAGCTCACGAGCTCGAGGAAGACTCCGATGACGAAGAGATTACCACGGAGTACCTTCAATCAATTAATTTTCCGATGCCCAAGGTCCCGGAGCATAATATCCCTACTGCCGTGGAACATGAATTGGATTGGGATGAGTACATGGCGAGGTATGAGGCAAGCTTTCCTACGCTTGAGCGAGCTATAAGGGAGGCAGAAGGGGCCTCTGATTTTAATGCCAACAAGATTGAGAGTGTGATTACAGCTGATATGCTCACTAATCTCCGCAAGGCATACCGGATCCCATTGGACATTCACATGTATGCCCCCGGTCCTAAAGAGCGAGTTGACCTCCCTCCCCCTGGGCTTACTGCTATCAACCTCCATACTCTGGATGTCGAGCTAACTCTGCCCCTACACCCTATCATTGGTCAGTATCTCCTCGACATGAACCTATCCATTACTCGAATCACTCCAAACGGTTGGAGTAGCTTGTTGGCCGTTTTTACCATATTCAACCTTGAGGGTTACAAGAATCGACTTACTATCGATAGCTCCAGGTGTGTTAATTCGCCAATAGCTCATTGCACTACTATCGATAGTTTACTTCTCGGCCTTATTAACACTTTGTTTCCAATGTACAGCTCAGGACGTAACTATCACCATCCCACCTTCTTATTATACTCTAGTCAAGAAACTGCGAATGTCATCGAACCGTCCTGGCAAGAAAGGTCCACCGTCTACCGTTTTGGCGGCTCAAAAGAAGGCTCAAGCGGCCTCTCCTACAAAGGGCAAGGTGGGAGGCTCTTCACAAGTGGCCTCTCAAAAGAAAGCTCCTGCCAAAACTCTGGCTAAGGCTCCGGCTACGAAGGAGGCAACCAAGAAGGTGCCTGAACAAGCTTCCATTCCACCCTCCTTCCCCTCTGGAGGTCGCCTGAGGAGGGAGATGGGACTCCCGTCACTAAAGATGAGGAGCGAGCCCGCAAGAGGGCGAGAGTTGCTGTCTGCGACTTAGAGTCCGATAGAGCTGGGTGAGCTGCTTCTGTCTCTGGGCAAGGAACCTCAACTCGCTCCTCCGCCCCTACTCCTACACAAACTCCTCCTCCACCTTCATCACCCTTTGGAATCTGGTGGTGGATGATACCCTACTAGGTTGGGACCCCGCTCGATCAGGGTGAGAATTTTGTGAAGAATATGTAGAATTTGTGAAGTAGGTTCGTTCTTTTTGAGATTTTCTAAGTGTTCTTTGCATTGTTATTCGTAGGTATGCTCCGTCTGTGCACACTGAGAGGTGTGAAGTTTTGCACAACTTCGCTCCCTCCAAGCCACTTGTAGCTCTGCGTAATCTACCTACCGGGGTAGCTCACCGAACGATCGAGGAGGTGCCCTAACATTGGAGTCAGTCCCAGTTGGCAGTGATGAAAAGCAAAAGCTGGCGGACAACGTCTGGCTAACTATGCATTATGCCAGTGGAGCTCTCCTCGCTGATCAGAGGACCATTGATAAGATTTTGGAGTCCGATAAGGCTTGTCGGGAAGCGAACAGTGACTTCCTGAAGCTGGCTAAGGAGAAGAAGAAAGCCGAGAAGGTGGCGGCCGATATGGAAAGCAAGGTGAAAGCGGCACTGGCGGATGAGCAAAGTGTCTTGAAAAAACTTGAGTTGCTGCAGACGGAGCTCGCCCGTCAGAGAGAGGAAGCAGAGGCAGCATTGAAGGCCAAGGATGATGAGCTCGCTCATTGTTCGCATGAGCTCACCAGGGAGCAGGAACTGAATAAGTCTCTCCGTGCAGACTGCTCTAAATTGTTGGACAAGCTTTGCACGTCCGTGAATAAGGTGGCCGAGCTGCAGAGGGCTGTGGATGTTTCCGTCTCGCCGGAGGCTTTGGAGGTTGCCAAGGGAGGGGCCTCCAATTTCGGCTACCTGCTTTGTTACATTCGAGCCTACTGATACGCGGTAGACCAGAATGAGGATGTGTGGGAGCTCTTGAAGAGCCAATATCGAGACTTTGTAGAGTCAACCACCTTCTTTTACGGTTCTATCGCCGATATTGGTGATCTGGCGGAGCTCGGCGTCGACCTGAGCTTTATTCCGGATACCATCCACATCATGGGTGGTCCATTTTCGCCTCAAGATGCCAAAGCTGCGGAGGGAGAGACTATTGAGGGCGAGGCTGAGGTAGCTGGCGAGTTACCTACTGAAGGAGATGGGCAAGAAGCCGAGCTCACCCAGGAGCAAGTGGGCGAGCTCACTGGGGACATCATGATAGATATGAGCAGCTTGAGTCCGATCGCCCAGATGCCTACTCTCTCTCCACCAGCTGAGCAAGAGGTCGCCCCTCTTACTGCCGATCCTTCAGCTGTTGCGGAGCTCCCGGCCGCAACTGATCCTGCACCTACCGCTGATCTGGAATCTTATAATTTTCTTCTTCTTATTTAGTAGAAGCTTTAATAGCTCGCCCTTGCGTGGGTGTTTTTATACTTTTGAAAACTTTTAGTTAGGTAGCTGGTTGGTCGACCTTTTTGTAACCCGCATAACTTGTACTTTTTTTATTTGGAATTCATATATGAAACGTGTCTCTTTTGTTCCATATTATTTTATTTCTTTGAGCGTTATTATTTTCTATAGCTCGTTTTTCATTTGGTACATGTTTGTTCGTCTTATGTCACTTAGGACCGCAAATTTGTACTTTTTATAAAGACGACAATCGGGTTTCTATATAACACTTCTCCTTAGACATTTTTTATAGTGTTGTGGTACCGTTGAGTTGAAGTATTGTTCAAAGTGTGGCGACACTCAAGACAACACTTAATGTGTTCAGAATAATGTAGAGAGAATAAGTAAACAGCGGAGGACTTTTGAACACAAGGATTAACTCAATCTTTCCACAAACTAAAATTAGTTTGTGGCAGCCTCAAGGCTGAAATATCACTAACTTGGAAAAAGTGATTACAAAAACAAATTCGAGACTTGGAAACATTCAATCCAAATATCAAATATAAAATCGGATAAAATATCCAAACAAGTTCCCAAATGGCAAACCTAGATTGTTAAGTCTAAGCCTACTTCAAGCATACACTTCCACACCCCGTGAATAGCTCAGCAAAACATATGGGATAATAATATACACAGTGTTGTACAGAGTGTAACAACACATGTGAAATCACTACACTAAAACCGTAAAAATAGGTTCCTATAAATGCGCTATGCTTCAGTATGTAGTGAAGGGTCTCTCTCTTGGTTTCTGGACGTATGCCTCATCTGTTTATAGAGTTGGAATAATGATCCGTCCATCAATGAAGTGGAAATCATGGAGAGAAGTTGAGATCCACTTTTGTAGGAGTTGAGGTAACTTCCTTTCTTTACTCTTCGGTTCCTTTAATTCTAGGTCCTTCCACTACGTTCAAGATCCTTCCAGGTGCATCAAGAATATTCTGGATCATGGGAATAACTGCCGTTGACCGTCGTTGACCAGGGACAGCACCAAGGACAACCATTGAGGCAACACTAAACAGTTGATCACTTGAACATGTTTCCTGAAGGATGTTGACCTGAAATGATAGCAAAGACAATTTGAACAACACTAAAAAGTTAGTTGTTAGAACAAATATCCTGAAGAATGTCCTGGAGGATGGGTGTGATTCCAGATGTGATAGCACTGGTCTCAACACTCACATCTTCAATCTCCCCCAATCACACCTATCCGCAAACACTTAACCTGATGCACACAAAATCAGTTTATGACAAAGGCACAACAGATGTTAGTTTGAAGCAGTGTAATTATAGATAAGAACTTGGTGCACATCTAAACAGTTTATCATAAATGCACAATAAAAATTCTTCATGATTAATCAAAGGGAAAGACATCCTAAGTGCTATCAGTTCAATACTAAATCAAAGGAACAGTATCTGAGTTAAAGGTAAGATAAAAACAAACAGTATTCAAGTTACATCAACTTCAAATAGTTAGTAATGTTAGTGGGATCAGAATTGTGATCAGAGTAGAGTTTAGAAAACTCCAGTAGCAAGCAATCTCCCCCTAACATTAAGAACTCCCCCTAAGTAGCAGCTTCAGTAGCATCAGCATCAGCACTGACAGGATCTGCAGGTGTTGCCTCAGGGATGGCAACATCAGGGGCATCATTACCAGCAGCAGCAGCAACATTAACCTCATCGGTTATGTCCTCAATCACAACATTACCAGATCCAGAGCTTTCAACAGCAGCAGGTTCATTTGTTGGCTCATCAGTTGGTACTTCTCCCCCTGTGGATGTGGATAGGAGGGATTTCCAAAATATGCTCCTCTCTTTAAGTATATCAGCCTGCCTGTTAAAAGAAGTAGCTTGGAGTCTAAGCTGTGTGACTTGCTTGGCAAGAGCACCAGCCTGTTCTTCTATGTACCTGCGATGAACAGTAACAGATACTACCTCACCAGTTGTGGAAGTAGATGCAGTGAGAGCAGGAGTGTTGCCAACCGTAGGGGCAACATTCGGTTCATCAGTGGCAGGGACAGAGGCAGATGCAACAGCAGGAGGGTTGTAAGGCAGATCAATCACACGATTACCTTCTAGCAGAACTTTAGCAATACCAAGAATCAGTGGCCGAGTGGTCAAGTGATCTCCAACATTCCTAGTAGCTCCTTGATTCATCAAAAGCCCATGAATCAAGGCAGGATATGGCAGCTTTCCAATCTTGGAGACTTTTCCACCGAACCCAACCATGTTTGCATAAATAATCTCACCAAGATTGAAGGGCAGATTCTTAGCAATTTTGTAGATCAGGCAAGCATGTTCAGTAGTGACTCTTGTGGTATTTGAGGAAGGCATCCAGTTGTACACACACAGCTTGTGAAGAGCTAGTCAAATTTGCAGTGAACAACTTCTTGGGCCACTTGGTCAGAATTCCACCAGTGATAGAGCAAGTAATCTCATCCATATCAGTCTCCTCAACAACATTATTAGCATTAACAGTTCCAAGAAAATCATTAATGGCAGCAGGAGAAATATCATAGATGGATCCTCTAAAGAACACTCTACCATACTTCGGACTAGTACTCTTCATCATTGTAGAACATATATGGGCATAGAATTCACAAAGTCATGTACTACAAAAAGAACTAGAGTACCTCAGTGTATTCAGCAACCTCCTTTCCTCAAAGAAGGGAATCAAATTGAACGCTTCAAGGTCTTTGTTGTTCATCCTCCTCTCATGTATCACATCCTTTTTGGCAAACTTCTTGTATCGGCTCTTGGAGTCAACAAAGTAGAAGTTATCAGTGCCATAGTTCTCCACATCATAATAAGATTCATCACTACCAGCTTCTGAATTCTCTTCATCATCACCATCAGATTGATCTTGGTCATCAGCATCTTCATCATCATTGGCTTCTTCATCAGATTCATTAGCCTGTTTATCATCATCAACCTGTTCACCAGTTTCCTCAGTATCAGGGTCATCTTCAGTTTCTTCATCAGAGGATGATGAAGAGCCGTGATCAGGTTCTGGATCACCCTGTTCTGGAACAACAGCAGGTGTTGCCTCAGGGATGGCAACACTGGGAGCAGCAGCTTTGAATTTTCTCCTTTTCTTCAGTCCTTTGCACATCTCAGCAATAGTCACATTATCCTCAGAAATGGCAGGTTCATCAACCTCCATTGGAGCAGGGATATCAGCAGCCTCTTCTTCAGTATCAGAAATGACAATAGAAGTATTGTCTTTCTTCCTTGAGCTTGAATCACCAAAACCTGTCTTTTTCAAGTTCCTACTTGATCTACGGGTTGGTGCAATTTTCCTTTTTCCAGTGGCTTTTGTGACTTTGGATAGTATAGGCACAGGTGGTGATGAGGATGGGGATGATATATGTGATGAAGTGTGAGTGGGTGATTGTGAAAATGGGACTTGTACAGGGATTGCAGACACATTTTCAGAGCTAGGTTCAACATTTTCATTAGCAACAGGAATGTTAGGGCTTGTATGAACAGTAGCAGAGGATTCAACATTTTCTTCCATCCTATAGACAGGAACATCATCTAATTGAGAAGCTAGGGTTTCACATTGAGTATCAGATGTACCTGAAGGAAGAAGAACTTGAATTGACAGCGGCGTCTGAACAATCTGTGTCGCCGGTGATGCCATAGTGGATGTAACCGGAGGTGCAGATGCTGGTGCAGTGGCATCGGCAGAGACATTGGGAGTAATATCCTTAGTCACATTTTCGGCCATAGTAGCGAGAGTGATGAGAGGATTTTTTATCTCAGGGGATTTAGGTGTTTCAGTGATTTGATGTGAGAGTTTGTGTGAGGAAGATGGAATAGATGGCTTTTTATGCTTCATTGATATGCGTGAGAGATAAAAAGTAACTTTTGATATTTTTAAAACATTTTAATGCACGAACACAAGAGATGAAAGAAACGGCACATTAATCACATATTTAACACATAATTAAGAACTTCAATTTATAAGAGAATTTCGAAGATTAGGAGCAGTTTAATTAAGAGAAAAATATCCACCATTATCTAAATAACTACTCATGATGTGTTAGTGTAGAAAGTGGGGTAGTTATTGAAATTAAATAAAAAAATAACTGACAATTTTAATTAAATTAATTAATTAATTAATTAATACCATATAATTATCACACTATTATCATAATTAAAATAATTAAATAACTCATTATGTAAATGCTAAAAATATTCTGAGACTTAGATCAATTACGGTTTATAATGTAGGCACACATACACATTTTTTTATGCACTTTTTATTCTCAAGAATTTAATCACCTTTTGAAAAGAACACATCGTGGTTGTCAGCCCCGTGTGTCTAGTTACTCAGCAAACATTCAAGAGTGTTCTTCTTTTCCTTTTTGAAACTAAACAGCCTTTTGAAAAGAACACATCGTGATTGTCAGTCCTGTGTGCCTAGTTACTCAGCTTGTTTAGACCTTTGATTTTTTAGAACTTGTGCTTTTGTTGTGTATGTCCAGTACGAAACCTTTGAGATCACATCACGTCAGAATATGGTTAGCAAAAATAGTATAAGTTATAGAACTACTCAATTAAATAATAAAATGATAAAAATACTGTAGTGTTGCTTCAAGTGTAGTAACACTCGGAGCAACGTCACACACAGATTTTCAAGGAATGCAGAGTCCAAGATATTTTCTAAGTGAAGAAAACCTCTTAAATTCTAGTGCTTTTGTGAAAATGTCAGCTATCTGTTTTTTAGTGGATATATACTCTAATTTCACTATCTCCTTCTCAACTAGATCTCTTAAAAAATGGTGTCTAATGCTTATGTGTTTTGTGAGTGAATGTTGTACCAGATTTTTTGAAATGTTGATCGCACTTGTGTTATCACAAAAAATTACCAAAGTATTTGTCTCAAGCACATAATCATCTAGCATCTTTTTAAGCCATAGGAGTTCTATACAACAGCTACCAGCAGCTATGTGCTCAGATTCAGCAGTGGATTGGAAAATGCACTTTTGTTTTTTACTATGCCAAGAAATAAGATTGTTACCCATGTAGAAACAACCACCACTAGTGCTTTTCCTATCATCACAGTCACCAGCCCAGTCAGCATCACTATAGCCTACTAGTGTGCTATTTGTGTCCTTTGAGAACCACAATCCCATGTCACTTGTGCCACTCACATATCTAATGATCCTCTTCACAGCCTTCATGTGAGAATCATTGGGGTTTGCTTGGTACCTGGCACACACACAAACACTGTACATAATGTCAGGTCTACTGGAAGTTAAGTATAGTAAACTGCCAATCATAGATCTATACAGAGTGTGGTCAACACTTTGTCCAACATCATCTTTGCACAGTTTCTGTGAAGTTCCCATAGGAGTTTTCATAGGCTTTGCATCAGTAAGACCAAATCTTTTCACTAAATTTTTAGCATACTTACTTTGTGAAATGAAAATACCACTATCACTTTGTTTGATTTGTAGTCCTAAAAAGTAATTTAGGTCACCAACCATGCTCATTTCAAAAGTAGTAGTCTTAGCTTTCACAAAGTTATTAATTAATTCTTGTGATGTTGCACCAAATACAATGTCATCAACATATATATGTGCAATCAAGAAACCATTAGTATCATGCTTAATGAAAAGAGTTCTATCAGCCTCACCTCTAATGAATCCAAATTGTAGTAAGAAATCAGTAAGTCTACCATACCAAGCTCTAGGGGCTTGTTTCAAACCATACAAAGCTTTCTTCAATTTATACACATAATCAGGATGAAATGGATCTACAAAACCTTTTGGTTGTTCTACAAAAGTTTCCTCAAGTAAAACACCATTTAAAAAAGCAGCCTTAACATCCATTTGAAACAATTTAATTCCAATAAAACACGCAATAGATAATAGAAGTCTAATAGATTCTATCCTAGCAACAGGAGCAAATGTTTCATCGAAATCAATTCCTTTAATTTGTGTATATCCTTGTGCAACAAGTCTAGCTTTGTTTCTTACTATATTACCAGATTCATCAGTCTTATTCTTGAAAATCCACTTTGTTCCAATTACATTCATGTTTGAAGGTCTAGGTACTAGAGTCCAAACATCGTTTCTAGAGAATTGTTCAAGTTCTTCTTGCATAGCCTCAATCCAACTTTCATCTTTCAAAGCTTCAGACACATTTTTGGGATCAATAGAAGAAAAATAACCTTGAGTACATACCTGAGTGCATATATTGGACATGCAAACCGAACGTACTACCTTATTCATTTTACCTTTTCTTCTTGTGAGAACACCAACTGAGGATGCACCTATGATCTGTGATGAAGGATGATCCTTCTTGCATCTACGGACAAGGGTTTGTCCAGGAGTTTTGGGTGACTGATTCTTATCATCTTCTGAATCTGCATCTGATGTCACTAGAGATGTTGTCGCCTTTGGTTCAACACTTTTCACTGGTTCAGTGATACTTATGATTTCCATCAAGTCAGAGATGTCCTCTTCCACCTTTTTACCTGAGATATTTGAAACATCATCGAATACTATGTTCACAGATTCTTGCAAAGTTCTTGTTCTAAGATTGTAAACCCTATAAGCCTTGCTATTCTTAGAATAACCTAAGAACAATCCTTTATCACTCTTAGAATCAAACTTTGTCAAGTAATCTCTATCATTCAAAATGTAGCACAAGCATCCGAAGGTGTGAAAATATTTCAAGTTGGGTTTCCTTTCGTACAATAGCTCATAAGAAGTAATAGAACAACCTGGTCTAAAGAAGACTCTATTAGACACATGACATGCAGTATTCAATGCTTCAGCCCAAAATCTTTTAGACGCATTCATTGAAGTTAGCATGACTCTAGCCATTTCTTACAATGTCCTATTTTTTCTTTTAGCTATGCCATTTTGTTGTGGAGTTTTAGGAGAGGAAAACTCTTGTACAATGCCTTTCTTTTCACAAAAATCATTGAACATGCCATTTTCAAATTCCTTACCATGATCAGTTCTAATCCTACTAACTTTCAGATTAAAAACATTTTTCAAACGCTTGTAAAGGATTTTGAAAACTTCAAAAGTGTCAGATTTTTCCCTAATGAACTCAACCCATGAAAACCTTGAAAAGTCATCAACAATAACTAAAGAGTATCTCTTACCACCAAGACTTTCTGTCTCCATAGAACCCATTGGATCCATGTGAAGAAGTTTCAAGCATCTAGTAGTGGTGCATATTGAAGTGATATTGTGTGAAGTTTTTACCTGTTTACCTTTTTGGCATGATCCACAAACAGGTGTATTTGTGAAACTGAGCTTAGGTAACCCTCTAACAGCCTCTGTCTTAACCAATTTTTGTAAATTATGTAATTTACATGGCCAAGCTTTCGGTGCCAAAGAACACTTTCATCAGATTGTGAAATGTTGCACGAAGTGTTGTCACCAATGAGATAACAGTTATCAGCAGAACGATGACCAACCATTACACATTTATCAGTTTCATCCAATACAGAACATGAATCTTTATCAAACTTCACATGCAGATTATTATCACACAACTGACTTATGCTTATCAAGTTAGCACGTAAACCTTCAACATGCAACACATTTTTCAGTTTTGGAAAACCTTCAACATTCAAAGTTCCTTTTCCTATTATGTTACCCTTAGAACCACCACCATGTGTAACTTTACCACCATCAAAAGCTTTATATTCATTCGAATATTCAATATTTCTTGTCATATGTCTAGAACACCCACTGTCAAAATACCATAAACCAGGTACACATGCTTGTAAAGAAGTACATACAACATTGCAAAGCACTTTGGGTTTTCTAATCCATGCAGTTTTTTATGTGTGTGAATACTTTTGTGGTAACACTCCAGGTAACATTTTTCCCGAAAGCAAATCATCTTTTAATTTGAAACAGTAAGGACGAATGTGTCCAGGAACTGAACAATAATGGCAGATAAAAGGTCTTTTGCCTCTTTGTTTTGGAAACTTTTTGGAAGAAATTTTTGAGTTTGGTTTCACAAAGGTGACAGGTTTTTCAAAACTAAAAGGAATAGAATTTTCAGAAAATCCAAGACTGAATTTATCAGTTTTTCCAACAGACAAAGTTTCATTCAATGCAGTTGTACCTTTAGAGTACTTTTTGAAACTAAGTGTGGAAGAAGTCAACTTTTCTTGGAGTTTAGAAATTTCAAGATCCTTTTTTGTGAGATTTACCTCAAGTCTTGTGATGGTTTCAATCAGCTATTCATTAGCTCAATTGACAGATTTTAGTTCATTCTGAAGTTTAGTAACCTTTATTTCTAAGGGTTCTTGTGAGGTACCTGTTCTGGAATAAAAAACATTAGTACTATCCTCATCAGACTCAGAAATAGACTGAAACCTGTTTGATATTGTTGCTAGTGTTGTCACACTGGGTTCAACATCTCAGTCACTTTCAGGGAAGTCATCTCTCACACATTCAGATAAGAATGCAAGTTCTTCATCTGTAACCTTTATCTCTTCATCAGAATCTTCATCACTCAAAGAAACAGTTAAGCTCATCCTTTTCTTTAATTGTGTGTTAGCACATTCATTTGCATAATGACCATAACCAGTACACTCATCACAAATGATATTTTTTCTATACTCAGGATCATACTTAAAGTTTCTTCTTTGAAAAGATTTTCGACCAGAAGTTTGAGGGGAATTTTTAAAATCCCTCTTAGGCTTAGTGTTAAAATCATATTTATTTCTCTTTTGCTTAAGATAGGCTTCAAATTTTTTGGTAAGAAATGCAATACTATCAGTATCATATGAAGTGTCATCAACACTATCGTCAACCTGTTCAATTTCAGTAATAACAGAAGTTTTTCCAGAACTTGAAGAGGTTTCTCCTTTATAAACAACAACACCCTTTTTATCATATGCAGATTCTTGTTGACACAAGTCCATTTCATAAGTTTTTAAAATTCTCATTAACTCATTATGACTCAACAAATTAGTGTTCCTAGATTCTTCAATGGCACAAACTTTACCATTAAATCTTCTAGGAAGAGTACGAAGGGTTTTGTTTACTAACCTGATATTGGAAATAGGATCTCCAAGTGATTGCAATTCATTCACCACCTCATAGAGTATTTCATTGTAGGAAGAAATCGTCTCATCATCTTTCATTCTTAGGCTTTCAAACTTTGTGTTCAGCATCCTTGCCTTTGCTCTACGGACACTACCCAAACCTTCACAGTGTTCTTGTAGTCTTTCCCATGCATCTTTGGCTGAAACACAATTCTGGATAAGGTTGAACATAACAGTATCAACCGATGAATTGATTGTGTTGATGGCCTTTGAATTGTACAATGATGAGTTGTTCTCCTTCGTGGTCCATTCAAGCTCGTTCTTGAGAATCTGGTCTCCATCTTTATCTTCAGTTGTGGGAGGACTCCAACCTGATAGAATGCTTTTCCATGCACGTTCATCAAGGGCTTTGATGTAACTCCTCATCCGGCTTTTCCATGTGGCATAATTGGTTTCATAAAGTATGGGAGGACGGGTGATGGATCCACTGGAGTAGATAGCTCCAGGAGGGTAATCCATGGCAACTCAACACTCAGCACCTGGACCAGCACTTAGTACCGTTGAGTTGAAGTATTGTTCGAAGTGTGGCGACACTCAAGACAACACTTAATGTGTTCAGAATAATGTAGAGAGAATAAGTAAACATCGGAAGACTTTTGAACACAAGGATTAACTCAATCTTTCCACAAACTAAAATTAGTTTGTGGCGGCCTCAAGGTTGAAATATCACTAACTTGGAAAAAGTGATTACAAAAACAAATTCGAGACTTGGAAACATTCCTTCCAAATCTCAAACATAAAATCGGATAAAATATCCAAACAAGTTCCCAAATGGCAAACCTATATTGTTAAGTCTAAGCCTACTTCAAGCATACACTTCCACACCCCGTGAATAGCTCAGCAAAACGTATGGGATAATAATATACACAGTGTTGTACAGAGTGTAACAACACATGTGAAATCACTACACTAAAACTGTAAAAATAGGTTCCTATAAATGCGCTATGCTTCAGTATGTAGTTAAGGGTCTCTCTCTTGGTTTCTGGACGTATGCCTCATCTATTTATAGAGTTGGAATAATGATCCGTCCATCAATGAAGTGGAAATCATGGAGAGAAGTTGAGATCCACTTTTGTAGGAGTTGAGGTAACTTCCTTTCTTTACCTTCGGTTCCTTTAATTCCAGGTCCTTCCACTACGTTCCAGATCCTTCCAGGTGCATCAAGAATATTCTGGATCATGGGAATAACTGCCGTTGACCGTCGTTGACCAGGGACAGCACCAAGGACAACCATTGAGGCACACACTAAGCCGTTGATCAGTGGAACATGTTTCCTGAAAGATGTTGACCTGAAATGATAGCAAGACAATTTGAATAACACTAAAAAGTTAGTCGTAAGAACAAATATCCTGAAGAATGTCCTGGAAGATGGGTGTGATTCCAGATGTGATAGCACTGGTCTCAACACTCACATCTTCAATTTTGAAATAGTCTTTTGAGAATTTTTTTAACACTGGACAGCGGGTTCTTAGTAATCCTTTTTAATAGGATACTTGGCGACCCTTAACACTTTAACAACTTTTGCCTCGAGCTTTAATAATAATGTTTCCAGATTTTTATCCTTTGCATATTCAATCTGAACAGATAATTCTTGAAAAAGTACATCTTTTATTGATAAAAGTTTAACAAATATCGTCATCAACATTCCTGATGTGAATCATTAACAATCTATTTACAAGCTTTTTTGTTCTACCTCTTCTACTACTGGTAATACTTTTCAGGTGAGCTGCACTCTACGTATAAGATGAAGCTCTCCCTTCCATGTCCTTCAGATCATATGTCCCATTAGTCCAGCTGACAGTGACTCGGAACGGTCCTTCCCAGTTAGGTCCGAATACTCCTGGTGTGTTGCTAGTCGTTTCCTTAGTACTATCTCACCAACCTTGAACTTTCTGTGCCGCACCTGAGTGTTGAAATATTTTTCGGCCCTTTGTTTGTAGGTCGCATTGTTTAGTTCTGAGGAAGCTTGGGTTTCTTCAAGTAGGTCTTTCTCTACCGCCAAGGCTTCATCATTAACCTCTTTGTCATAGCTCACTGATTAGCGTTTAAATATGCATATATTTTATCTATTTTGTGTATTATTTTATGTACTATAATGTATTGTTTAGCGTATTTATATATAATTTCACATTTTCCAATTAGTTATAAGTATTTGTGTTTTCTATATAAATAAGAGATGTATGTATAATTCAATCTGACCATTATGTCTATTGTATATTGTTGAGGTCTTAAGTGGAGTTATACTTATCCAAATTTTATGATATTGAACACCTAAGACAATGTACTAAATACTTAAGACATTTTAGTGATCCAATTTTACAAGTTTGGATTGTATTTGTACTCAAAAGTGAAGACTTCATTTCTGTCCAATGTTTGGACTCAAAACACATTTTTGTATTTGCACAATATCTGGAGCCTCACTAATCCAATTGAACCAATTCTAGTTGTATTTGATCACTAATTTGTTGCTCTACAACTTGTCTTCAGGGCTCAAGTGTCAAAAGTTCCGGCTTCAATGGTCAAAATGACAATCAATGCAAGGGCTTCAGAATTCCGCCATCTCAGGACACATGTTGGGAAACAATTCACCATAATTCACACAAAAGTCCAATTTACACAAAACCAAAGTCATTGGTTAGCCAAGAAATTCATAAAGACACAGTAAAAATATTAAAGGCGTTGATTTTGTGCAAGCTGAGATATCTGCTTTTCAAGAGACCACCATAAATACGCGGAGAAAAACAATCCAGTTTTACCAACTTCACTATTCTAGTCATAACTCACAATCTAGAGATGTGGTTTTTGAGATCTTAGACTCCTTGGAAAGCTAATACAACGGTCTACAACTTTCATTCATAAGTCAAGATGAAATTACGACGTCAAGGGCAATTAAATTACTGATCTTTACAGGTCACGTGAATTGTTTGCTAGAGTCTTCATGATTCACTATTTGGAGGCCTATATAAAGAGCCCTTTAGCAACCCTTGAAGGCATCCCATTCTCCTTGTACTCCTTCTATCTTAGTCTAGTGTCTCTCTTAGAAATATGAGTTCTTATTGTATTAGTATGAGTAGCTAAATATTTTACTAGAGTTAGGGATGAAGCTTTAGTAAGGTATTAGTGATGTTCTTGGTTATTCAATAAAGATTTTCAAAGTTTTAATCCTTTAGTCATTTGATGAGTTTTTAAGAAAGGTTTTGATGTGTCATTATTTTGAATTGTTGTAGACTTATTGGCACAACAAATGCTTAGTTTTACATATCAACTATTGATTTTATAAACTTGTTTGAAATTATTCTACGTGCTCAAAGTTATATCTTCCGATTGAAATCTCTTGATTGTTAGATTTCGATTTAGTTATCAAAGATAACCAAGAATAACTCTAGTATTTTTATCTAAAGTGGACTCCCGAAGCTCTAGTATTTTGTTACTTTATTGAAACATCTCAACTAGATAATATATTTTTCTTCCAAATCTCCCTGTGGTTCGACACTCGGTCTCTCGAGAAATTTTATTACTTGAAATCAACCTACATTTGGGTGCGTAACTGTAAAGGAGCTATCACTCACGACCTTCCAAGTTTGATTTTGGACCTCCACTGGGATTATTGCCTCTGTTCCGAATGCTAAGGCAAAGGGTGTTTCTTCGGTGCTGGCTCTGTGGGACGTTCAATAGGACTACAACACTTCAGGAAACTCGTCTACCCAACTACCTTTTCTGTCTTCTAGGCGGGTCTTTAGGATATGTTTAAGGATTTTATTGACAGCTTCCAGCTGTCCATTTGATTGAGGATGGTAGGGGGTTGAGTAGTGCTTTCTTATGTTCCATGAGCTGTAGAATTCTATGAGTTTTATGCCGTCAAACTGCTTCCCATTATCTGTCACGATCGATTGCGGGAGTCCAAATCTGCAGATTAGATTTTTCCAGATGAAGCTTATCATTCTTTCCTGAATTACTGTTGTCAATGCTTCAACTTTAGCCCATTTTGTGTAGTAGTCTACCGCTACTACGACAAACTTGACACCGCCTTTGCCTGGTGGAAATGGGCCGATCAAGTCGATACCCCATTTTGCAAAAGGTCATGGGCTGAAGACTTACTTAAGCTGATTTGCGGGAGTATGGATGCTTGGTGCGAACAACTGGCACTTTCAGCATTTTCGAGCAAAGTTGATAACATTCTTGCGCAAGGTGGGCCAATAGTACCACTGTCTGATTGTTTTGTATGCTAAGGCCTGCCCCCAGCGTGACTCCCACAGATCCCTTAATGAATTTCTTCTAACACCTCCTATCCTTGTTTTTTCTGTTAAGCATTTGAGTAGGAGTAGAGAGAATTCTTGCTTGTACAGCTGGCCATCCACGAGTATGTATCTGGCTGCCTATTTTACTAGTTGACTAGCTACCAAACCGTCCTCTGGAAGTGTTCCGTTCTCCAAGTATTTTCTGATAGGAGCTCTCCAGTCATTGTCTTCTCCTAGCGAACTAACATAATTAGCATGTGGATAATCACCAAGGTTTGGCAGGTCGCCAGGGCTCACCCGGATCCGTGGAAGTGTGGAGCTCGCCCACTTGGGGGGCAGCTCACCGGCGTAGCTCGCCCCAGAGCTCGCCCCCTATCCCCATGAAGATCTCGCCGAGGTCCATCATCATGCGGCGCCCGTAAGCCGCTCAAGGCACTTGAGCTCACCCACCAGCTCGCCTGGACCACTGGAGTTTGACTCCGAGCTCACCCAGGAGCTCGCCTCCGAGCTCGCCCAGTAGCTCGCCTGTTAGTCGATAGGCCCCCGATGGTGCACTCTTTTTCCCTCCGTCTGGTTTATCCACAAGGGTGGTTTACGATGAGGTTTTTAATGAGGCCCATCTAGTCTAAGACATAGTAGTAGGACGAGGCACGATGTAGGAAGCAGTGTGAGAGTCAAAGACGAGGGTAAGGAACCCTCGTCAATACCGGAAGCCATATAGGCTCGTAAGGTGTCGTCTCACACTCGCACACTTATAAATAAGACCTCTCTTGTACTATTCACGGAATGAATTAATACATTCCCCACATTCTACTCTCTCTCTCTAAGCTCTCTCTCTCTCTCTCTACATTATCTCCCCAAGAACATAAAATCATAAGATTATTGTTTGATAGAATTAATCCGTTATAAAGCCACATAAACGAACAACGATTAGTAAATTCTATCAACAATTTAGCGCTAGAAGGAGGGCCCGATCTGAAAAATTAAAAAAAAATTCAAGAACAAAATTAGGGTTTGTTTGAAGATTTGAAGGTGATCTTGATAAAATTCAAGAACACTTGAAGATACACATACATATTCATTCCCTTAGACGAAAAACCCAGATTCCCGGGCGAAAACTCAAATTCACGAATTTACAAATTCTGCCCGGGAAGAGTTTTCAAACGCGCGCGTGTACACGAATAAACCAAATTTCAGATAATTTGTCACACGCGAGGCTAGATGAAAATTTGCACAGATCCACCCAAGCTGGACGACCTCCACCCCGGCGGCCTCCCTCCACCTCGGCGACCTGCAGCAAGTTACCCCCTCCGAAATCCAAAAATGGCTAACACTTGAGCCGCCAAAGGACAGACCTCTGCAGCTACCGGAAGGTCCAAAGGAGGTGACCAAAACCGGGCCGAGGTGGAGACCTCACGCCAGGTGGTGGAGACCTCACAACCACCTCCCCAGAAGAGCACCGCAGCTCCGCGACCTCCACGAGTTGTGGTGACCCAGGAAGACTTGGCCCCCGCCCTGAGGGACCTGGCCAGCAACCCCGACGAGCTCCAACGCACCATCGCGACCTTACAAAGGTTGCAGCAGAGGCAGCAGGATGAGCTCGCCCTGGTACCCAAGCGAGCTCCAGCTGCCGAAACCCGAGAGCAGACCAGGCCCACCCAGGGTACCCAGACCCGGGGAGACTACAGCGTACTCTCCACCAAGAAGGAGGCGAGCTCGGCACAAGCTCGCCAGCGTAGGGAGAGGACCGGCAAGGCCAAGATGGCGGAGGAGGATCCCGCTCCTTACACCGGAAGGGAGTCCGCCTACACCGGGGCATCTGGCACCCACCAATCACAGAGGAGGGAAGTCCTCCAAGGCCACCTGGGCCCGAGATACAGAGAAAATGAGCGGACGGCAGCCCCAGCTGCGTCCCACGGGGACTCTGACCAGCAGCAACGTAGGTCCGCCCACGAAAGGCTGAGAAGGCCCGCCACTGACCGGCTAGGCCCCCATGGCAGTGTCAATTCTAGCCCGTCACAGAGAGGTCACCCCAGAGTGAGGCACCTCGGGGACGTGCGTCAGCGAGGCGCATGACCTTTGAGCAGCCTCCACCGGAGGTGACCCGTGATGATGAGCTGGTCTCACTGAAAAAGGCCGTCGAAATACTACAAGCACAAGTAGCAACCAAGTCTGGTGGACCTGACGCCACGACTCTCCCCGCATCTCCATTGGCACCTGCCATCCTCCGCGCACCGGTCCAGAAGAAAATCCAGTTCCCGGTGATGTCCGCGTACGAGGGTGAATCTAACCCGAAAGTCCACCTGGCCAAGTACGCGGACTTCAGGATTTTGGTTGGTGCCACCGACTCCACCCAATGCTGGAACTTTCCGCTGACCCTAAGGGACCGAGCTCACCGCTGGTTCTCTTCACTCGCCCTAGGGTCAATCAGCTCATTTGGCCAGCTCTCGCGGGAGTTCTTGGCCCACTTCTCTGGGTTCGGATCCTACCTTACCCAGAAGCACCGACTCGCCAACATCCACCAAGGCGAGAGCGAGACCGACCAGCAATACCTAGAGAGGTTCAACAAAATCCTGCTGGAAGGCGAGCCGGTAAGTGAGGACACCAAGGTCATCGCAGCGATGGCCGGACTCAGGAAGGGCACTGACCTCTGGAAGGAGATGCACCTCGCATGTCCCAACACTTACACCGAATTCCGCCATAAGGCGGGGGTGTTCGTGGCTATGCAAGAGGCACTACTGAAAGAAGTTGGTGCCCACGAAGAGAAAAAACCCTACGGGAAGAAGTCCGGGGGCACCTACAAAGCTCCCCGGAACTTAAAGGCCTTTGGCGAGGGAGAAGAGCTTAAAAAAAGCTCAACCAGGTCCTCACCGTCTCCGTTGACCACGTTTTCACCGCCGTCAAAGGTAAGGCCATGCTAGAGAAGCCGAGGCGGATCCGCCAGGACCGCACGAAGCTCAACCCTAATAAATTCTGCGCCTACCACCAAGCTATCGGCCACTTCACCAGCGAGTGCCGAGACCTCCTCAAACAGCTCTGGAAATTCTACGAGGATGGTAAGCTGGCGGAGTTCGTGAAGAAAGCCCCAGCTAAGAGGCCAAGGTTCGAGAGGAGGGCTACCTCCGATGATAAGGATGAGGAAGCGGACCAACCTGGTCCCCAGAACAGGCGGAGGGCGCCTCCCCAATCTCAACAAAACATGGAGCCCACCCGGGAACTCTTAATTCTCGAGGAGGAGGTCGGAGCTGCCGGAGGTCTCCAGGATGGGGGGATCTCCATGTCCAAGAGAAAGAGGAAGGCCGAAATCCGGGCCATAAACCAAGTCCAAGAGGGCAGCTCCAGCCCCAGGTCCGCTTCACAACTCACTGATGAGCTGACTTTCTCCTCGGCAGACCTGGAGGGGTACTGATGCCCCATAACGACTCTTTGGTGATAACCGCCAACATCATGAACGTTCGAGTTCACAGGCTACTTGTGGACACCGGCGCATTCACCAACATTCTCTTCAAATCCACCTTAGATGCCTTAGGTGATTTCGAGTCGTATCTGGAACCTAGCAATGCTAGGATAGTGGGGTTCGAAGAAGCTGTAACCGTCCCCCTAGGTAGTATTAGGTTTAGCATCCAGCTTGTATCGGCTGAGGACCCCGAATGGAGACTGACTAGGCTCATAGATTTCCTAGTTGTCGACCAGCAGTCTTCCTACAACGGGTTCCTCGGCCGCCCATTTATTAATGAATTCAAAGTGGCGTGTTCGACCTACTACTACTGTTTGAAATTCCCAACTCCAAGAGGTGCCGAAACTATAAAAGGTGACCAGAAAAAGGCCCGAGAGTGTTTACTCCAAATCAAAGACGGCCGAGTCAAAAAGTCTGTTACGCAGGTCCACATCCTCGAAGAGGACGTACAAATTCCTACAGACGAGCCAAACATCCTAGACGTCATCTCGGTCGAAACTGAGATGATGGAGGTAGGCGATTTGTCATAAATCAACCAAGGCACTAGACCTGTGCAGGACACAAAACCGACACCAATGGAGGACTTGGAAGAAACCCAAGTGTTGAGACCTGCGCAGGAGGCGGTAACTGGGCAGGAACAACAACCTGCTCCCATGGAGGTGGTTGAAGCCCAAAATGGGGGACCTGCGGAAGGTTAAGAACCCACGCCAATGGACTATGACCCAACTCCCCAAGTCACCACACCATCCCAAGTTGACAAAACACCGGAGTTACTAACAGTTGATGGATCCGCCCAAGTTAAAAGCCAACCCGATGACCTCGAACCGCGCATAGGTCACGAACCTGCGCAGATGTCACAAGAGGAGTGGGACGAGTTCATCAGCGACCCTAGGTGGAAAAGTCAGAAGAGAAAAGTCACCCCCATGGAGGAATTGACGGCACTCCCGATGGACCCGGAAAGGGACTTAGAACTTTTTATTGGTTCTGAGTTACCTGAACCGTACCGGTCGAGGATGGAGCTGTTCTTAATGACCAACCTGGACGTGTTTGCCTGGTCCCATGAAGACATGACAGGGATCCCGTTGGAACATGCTTGCCACAGACTCAACATAGACCCGACGAGGAGACCCGTTCGTCAAAAACGAAGAAAGTATGGACCAGACAAATACGCAGCTCTAACCATTGAGGTGGAGAAGCTGTTAAACAACAAGCTCATCAAGGAAGCCTTGTGTCCGCAGTGGGTCGCGAACCCCGTCCTGGTGAAGAAACACTATGGGATGTGGAGATTCTGCATTGACTTCACGGACCTGAACAAAGCATTCCCGAAGGACAACTTCCCACTGCCTCACATCGATTAGCTGGTAGATAGCACCGCAGGCCATGAGATGATGACATTCATGGATGCTTTTGCTGGCTATCACCAGATAGCTCTACACCCAGATGACCAGGAACATACAGCGTTCTACACCAACAAGAACATGTATTGCTGGAAAAGGATGTCGTTCGAACTCATCAACGCCGGAGCCACCTACCAAAGGTTGGTGAATAAACTGTTCGACCAACATATTGGCGAATCCATGGAGGTGTACGTAGATGACATAGTTGTCAAGAGTCTGAGAAAGGAGGACCACCTGGACCACCTAAAACAGACCTTCGACATATTGAGCCACTACAACATGAAGTTGAACCCCAAAAAGACCAGCTTCGGTGTACACTCCGGGAAGTTCCTGGGGCACCTAGTTAGCCAACGAGGAATTGAGGTCAACCCAACGCAGGTCCAATGCATAATTGAGATGGGTATACCCAATTCCATCCAAAAAATTCAAAGACTGACTGGGTGCATGGCAGCTCTGAACAGATTCATCTCCAGGTCTGGTGACCGAAATCGTCCGTTCTTCAAGGCGATTAAGGCAAACACACGAAGGTACAAAGAGGCGGCCAAAGCCAACAAGCTCCACCTCAAAAACCACTTCATGTGCACAAGTGAATGCCAACGGGCCTTCAAAGACATCAAAACATACCTAGCAGATACACAGGTCCTGTCAAAGCCGATACCTAGAGAGAAGCTATACCTCTACCTGGCTGTGTCGGAGGTGGCCATCAGCTCCGTCCTGGTCCGAGAAGAGGCGAAAACACACCTACCAGTGTACTACGTGAGCCAAGTCCTACATGAAGCTAAGTTGCGATACACCCCAACAGAGAAGCTGGCTTACGCACTGGTGATGAGTGTTAGAAAATTGAGGCCCTACTTCTTTGACCACCCGGTAGAGGTACTGACAACGTTCCCACTGCGTCAAATACTACAGAGCCCAGAAACCGCCGGACGCCTGCTGAAATGGTCACTAGAGATCAGCCAATAAGGTATAACCTACACACCCCGAACAGCGATCAAGGGACAAGCGCTCGCCGACTTTATCGTCGAGCTAACTTCCCCACAAGATCCGACGAGGGGGCGTATAGCTCCGTGGCACCTCTACGTAGACGGATCATCAACCAGCGTAGCAGCAGGCACTGGCGTGGTCCTGATCAGCCCAGACAGACAACTTTTCACCTCCGCAATCCGGTTTGACTTTCGAGCAACCAACAATGAGGTAGAGTATGAAGCGTTGATAGCAGGACTTAGGCTATCATTAGCTGTGGGGGCAACCAATCATCAAGTTTTTGGAGATTCCCAGCTAATAATATCCCAAGTCCGGGGGGAATATGAGGTAAAAGACCAGCAGATGATGACCTACCAAAAGATAGTCGCGCACCTGATCTCGATGTTCACACAGGTCTACATCAACCAGATACCGCGGCTAGAAAACACACAAGCAGACGCCCTAGTCCGGCTAGCTACTAGCAACGGTGAAGCCGAATTCACGGAGGTTGTAATCACCACACTAAAAAACCCCTCGACGTCCGATTATAAGATAAACCAAACCTCGAGTGAGGGGCAGGAGGATAGTGAAGATGGTGAAGATTGGTGCACTCCAATCCAAAAATATTTGACAGACGGAACAACCCCCGTGGACACCTGGGAAGCTAGTCAGCTAGTAAAGCAAGCTGCCAGATATACGCTGCTGGATGGCCAACTCTACAAACGTGGATTCTCTCTACCCCTGCTCAAGTGCCTAACTAAGAAACAGGGGTCCGAAGTGTTCGAAGAAATTCACGAGGGGATTTGTGGGAGTCACACTGGGGGGTAAGCATTGGCATATAAGACTATCAGGCAGGGCTACTACTGGCCCACTCTTCGCAAGGATGCCATCAGCTTCGCTCGAAGGAGCCGAAAGTGCCAACTTTTTGCGCCTAACATCCACTCCCCAGCCAACCAGCTGAAGTCGGTTTTCAGCCCATGACCTTTCGCGAAATGGGGAATAGACTTGATCGGCCCATTTCCTCCTGGTAGAGGCGGTGTAAAGTTTATTGTTGTAGCAGTAGACTACTACACTAAGTGGGCTGAGGTCGAAGCTCTCACAACAATAACCCAAGAAAGGATGATCGGCTTCATTTGGAAAAACCTGATCTGCAGATTCGGACTTCCGCAGTCGATCATCACTGATAATGGAAGGCAGTTCGACGGACAAAAGTTGAGAGACTTCTGCAGTTCATGGAACATCAAGAAATACTACTCAACCCCATACCATCCCCAGTCGAACGGTCAGGTCGAGGCGGTGAACAAGATTCTGAAACACATATTGAAGCTCCGCCTCGAGGAAAAGAAAGGAAGCTGGGCAGACGAACTCCCGGAGGTCCTATGGTCTTATAGAACTTCCTATAGGGCCAGCACCGGGGAGACCCCGTTTGCCCTAGCCTTCGGGACTAAAGTCGTGGTCCCGGTCGAAGTCCAGAACAAAACTTGGCAGGTGGTGGGGTATGATGAAGGAAAGAACGACGAAGCCCTGGCAGTAGAGAAGGATCTGATCGAAGAGACCAGAGCTTCGTCAGAAATGAAGAACGCCACCTACAAGCGTAGAGCAGAGAAGTATTACAACTCTCAGGTCTGAGACCGAAAATTCAAGGTCGGAGACCTGGTGTTGAAAGAGAAATTGATGGCCCCGTCAGGTGTATTCGGTTCAAACTGGGAAGGACCGTTCCGGGTCACCGCAGCCTGGCCGAACTGCACTTACGATCTAGAAGACGCGGAAGGCAAAGCTTCGTCATACACCTGGAGCACGGCGCATCTAAAAAAGTTCTATCAATAGACTAGAATCTTGTAATAGACTAGTCGAAGGTTTACATCAGAAATGTCGATGGCAACCGATGTAAATTACGTTGCTATAAAAAGTCAGAAAATTTGTAAAGTCAGAAAAATTCCTAAAAAATTCCAAGTGTTTGGACATGTGCAGCTCTCCAACCTGGCGAGCTGCACCAGGTCGCCCACTGCTCAAGGAAGCTCGCCAAGCCCAGCTCGCCCACATACTCGAAAATCCGCAATGCGCAAGGACCAAGGTCCCAAGCGTTGTAATTAAATAGCTCGAAGGCAAAGGTCAAAAGTGCCCAAGGTCGCGAAGGTACCCTTCTCAAAGGGTTGCTAAGCACCTACTGCCATAAGTTAGAAAAATTCGCGAAAAAGACGAAAAAACTTCTAGGGCAAGGTTAGCGAAACCCAATGACCCAACGTGAATCAATCGAAGTGCAGTTAGCCGCCCTAAGTGGCCTAAGACGAGCAATTCGCGGCCCTAAGTGGCGTAAGACGAAGAATACGCACTCTCAAAACAGAGGTACAATTCGTAGTCGAAAGTGACGTAAAACGAATGATTCGCTTCTCAAAGTAGAATAAGACGAACAATTATGTACCAGAAAAATAAACAAGAACGAGCTGTTTAGAAAATTATAATGTAAAAGCGCAAAGACGTAAGTGAAAAAAGTTGGACAAAAAAATGCTCGACTTATATTCAAAAGATACTTAAGAAATTTTCAAGCCAAAAATATACTTGAAAAAATCATAAGTATGAGTAGCAGTGCTGGCCACAAAGGCCGACCAGCTGGCCATCTTTGAACTACAAAAAGCTCCTTCTGGGCGAGCTGCACGTGCCCGGCGAGCTAGATCTACTTGAACAAAAAATCTGAAACTACAACCAGGAAAATGAAAGCTATTCTAGAAAGCTGGGAAAAAATCCTAAGTCTCCGGAGCAGCGGGGACATCGGAAGGCACCTCGGCGGAGTCATGGGCGACCTGGCAAACTGGGAGGGCTAGCTCGGCCTCAGGAATAATGTTTCCAGTCATCCCACTGACGTCGAGCTCGCCAATGTTCAACACTGCATCCCCACAGGCTTCTTGGAGCTGCGCAACAGTGAGGGGGACCTGCTCCTCCTCGCCAGCGACCTCCTCCTCGCCAATGTTCAGCTCCGGCACCTCAACTGTTTTGATAACTTGGAATCGTGCTGGCACAAAGTCGAGGGGGATGCCGAGCTCAGGGAGGTCGCTGATGTCTAGCTCGGCGCCATCGGGAAAGGGAACCCGGTCCAGGCAGGCTTTGAAGTCGCCCACCACAGCCTCGACCTCGTCGTCCTTATGGGCCCGAGCCCACCAGAGGGTCCGCAGGACCTCGGCGTAGCACTGGACGCATCCCTTGTCCGAGGCCTCAGCCCTCACAGCCGCCAGATCCGGCGAGGAAGAGGCAACATTCCGCAGCTCGGCAACCTCGTTGGCCTTCGCCTCTAGCTCGCCTCTCAACCTTTCACACTCGGCATTGGCACTCTTCACCAGACCCCACTGCAGTGCAAGGTCCTTCTTAGTGATCCCATGATTGCCGACCTCCTGGGTGAGCTGGGCGGCGAGCTCCTCTTCCTTGGCCTTTATCCTCGCCTCCGTCTCCTGCTCGAGCCTGGTGAGCCGGCGTTGAACATTCTCGAGCTGCTGAAGGGCATTTTGCTCGACGGCCAATGATGCCTCAGCCCTCTCCTCGGTGAGCTGCGCCTGCCTTTTCGCCTTGTCAGCAGTGTCCGCCAACGCCAGCATCCTTTTATTCCTGTAGGAGCGACCAGCCTCCAACTCGGCGACCTGCTCGAGTGCCTTCTGATTGGCGAGCATCAATCTACTCGCATGATGAGCCGAGAGGAGGAGGTTCTCCTTTAGATCCTGGCTATTGATGTTCGCCACCGACGGGGTCATCCAATGCCTTGGCATCTCACTCACAGCATTCCGGGCTACGCCCGGAGGGAGGCTCCGCATCGACGTTAGGGAGCGAGATCGCTCGAAGGCATGCAGGGCCTCGTGGCGATTCGGGAAGGCGATTGGGGCATAACTGCGAGATCAAAGCAGATAGAAAATGTTAGAAAAACAGAAAATAATAAGCAATGAAGTTCGACTAGGCGAACTACTCACTGAGCTCGATCAGGGTCCCAACCAAGGAGCGTGTCGTCATTGGTTTGCACCCCGAATGGAGATGGCGAGGGGGGTGAGCTCCAGATGGGCGTGGCCGCCAACGGGGTAGCGGATTGAGCGGATCCCTCCTGCCCAGACCTCACCGAGATCCTCTCGACTCGGTCGGAGTCCTCGTCGACCAGGCCCGTGTACCTAGTCCTCTTGCGAGCTGGGGGATCCTCCTCGCCAGCTCGGGATCCTTCACCCCTTTGGGACCCCTTTTTCCCTCGACCTCACTCGGAGGGGGTGAAAGCTCGCCCCCCACCTCGGCCGGTCCGAGCGACCTCTGCAGCCTTGGACTTCTCGGGAGCCTTGGCCTTTTCCCTCTGGGTCCCCGACCCCCCTACCTCGCCCTTCTTAGAGGCGAGCTCTGCCTCCTTGCTCGCCTCCAATGCGAGCACGGACGGCGGGACAAGTCTGTTGGGGCGAGGTGGGCCCATTGCAAATCGTTCCTTGACAAGTTAGTAGGCCTCGGGGACCTCAGCGATTGGGATAGCGACGAAGCTACCACCTGCACAAAAATTAAAAATGTCAGCATGATGGGCGAACTACACCCCCCATAGGCGAGCTCCAAAGAGTTGAATCTGGGAGCTCGGGACCTTGGATATCGAGGTGGTGCGGCAGTGTGAGGAGCCCAGCGAGCCACAGGCAATGGTGCGCGCACAGGTGGGTGACCTGCCTATCCTTCTCGCTTCTCAAACAACAGATGGCGCGCACCACGTCAAACTGGGCCGACACCTTAGGCCTGCCCCTGCTGGATTTGTGGCGCTTCAGAACTGCAAAAAGAAAGGAAATTAGAATTAGTATATCTAATTCAACCCACACACACCGAAATAGACGACCTACTGCTGGGTTCCCCGTATCCCTCCGGAGTGGGAATACGGTCACCTCGACCGTGGTACGTGCTGGAGGCTCGCCAGTCCCCGCCTACGAAGAAAAACTACTTCTTCCAATCACGGACTTTATTGGGCAAGTCCCCGAGAAATTTTTCCCCCGGGCGAGCTTTCAGATAATAACATCCTGCGTCGTCCTGCACCCGCTTGGTCACGGCGAAGAGCTCACCCAGGTCCGCCGAGGTCGTTGCGTTCTCATAGCCCTCCAATCCAAAGACGGACAGGGCGGCAAGAAGGTTACTCCATGCATTTGGAGTGAGCTGAGTGATGGCCAAATTATTGTCAGCGAGGTATTGGCCGATGATCGGGTGCAGTGGCACTGTAAGCCCAGCCATTAGAACATCGACGTTCAGGGCTGTCATCCCCTCAGGAGGCGCATCGGCCCGCTCATTTTTCATTGGAGCGTACATGAAAATGTCGAGCGGGATGTGATACTCCCTGCGTATGATGGGCAGGTCACATTCATCAATAAGGCTCACCACCTCGCCAGCCTTGTATTCGGACGGGGCAACTCTCTCTAGGTCGGCGGGGTCGGCGGGGAGTACCCAGTCCGGGCGGGGGAAGCTCGCCGCATACTCGGCAATATACTCACCCCAGTCGAATGGATGGACGACCTGGGCAGGGACCTCGTGTTCGACCAGCTGGGGTTTCGGAAAACCAATACGACGGAACCACTCGAGAGTAACTTCCTCTAGGTCGCCACCCACCTCGCCGACCTCGACAATGTCCTCATCAACCTCCTCAGGCCCCTCGTTGCCACTAGCAACTCTTTCCTCTTGGGCGACCTCGTCTCCTTCCTTCCATACCTCGCGGTATATGGCGCTGGAGGCTCCTTCCTCCGGATCGGGACGCAGCTCGCTAGGCAGCTCGTCGGAGACCTGGCGAGCTACCGAGGTCACCTCGGAGCTGGAGCCGATCTCCACGTACGAAACCCGAGGTGGCTCATCCTCAATTATTGGCCGTTTATCAGGGTTCCGGTCCGAAAAGGTCCTACTAGAGGAGTGTGTCGACATGGTCTCAAAGAAGTCCAAGAGGTCCTCGGCACAGTCCAATAATCCAAAGTCAAGGAAGTCCAAAGGGTTCTCAACACAGTCCACAGTCCAAAGCCCAATAATCCCGAAGAAACGAAAGAAAATTAAGTAAAAGGCAGAAGAAAAGGGAAGAAAGATCGAATCTTACCTTGAAGAGCCTTCGAAAATCCGTCGAACGTAAGAAAAATCGGTCGCCGGGAAAGCTCTGAGAATTCGAAATGCAGAAAGTGAGGAAATGAATCCACTTCCCCCTATTTATAGACGTCGGGGCGAGGTGCGATATTCAGGAAGTGCGGGGACCTGTTTGCAAAAAATTTGAAAGATGACATGATTGTGGGCGGGAACCGAGGTCTCAAAAGGCGTGCATGACCCCTGGATTCCTGCACCACGTCGACCAGAAATAACCGTCTTGGCCGAGCTCGCCCGCTAGCTCGGCAATCGCCCAAAGGTAGTTCGCCGAGTTTCAGGTTCTTCAACTGGCCTGCACATTTGACGAAGTCATGGTGCATGCGAGCTGGGGGGCAAATGTTGGCCTGGCGAACTAACACAATTAGCATGTGGATAATCACCAAGGTTTGGCAGGTCGCCAGGGCTCACCCGGATCCGTGGAAGTGTGGAGCTCGCCCACTTGGGGGGCAGCTCACCGGCGTAGCTCGCCCCAGAGCTCGCCCCCTATCCCCATGAAGATCTCGGCGAGGTCCATCATCATGCGGCGCCCGTAAGCCGCTCAAGGCACTTGAGCTCGCCCACCAGCTCGCCTGGACCACTGGAGTTCGACTCCAAGCTCACCCAGGAGCTCGCCTCCGAGCTCACCCAGTAGCTCGCCTGTTAGTCGATAGGCCCCCGATGGTGCACTATTTTTCCCTCCGTCCGGTTTATCCACAAGGGTGGTTTACGACGAGGTTTTTAATGAGGCTCATCTAGTCTAAGACATAGTAGTAGGACGAGGCACGACGTAGGAAGCAGTGTGAGAGACCAAGACGAGGGTAAGGAACCCTCGTCAACACCGGAAGCCATATAGGCTCGTAAGGTGCCGTCTCACACTCGCACACTTATAAATAAGACCTCTCTTGTACTATTCACGGAATGAATTAATCCATTCCCCACATTCTACTCTCTCTCTCTCTCTCTCTCTACATTATCTCCCCAAGAACATAAAATTATAAGATTATTGTTTGATAGAATTAATCCGTTATAAAGCCACATAAACGAACAACGATTAGTAAATTCTATCAACACCTGCTATAGCAGGTAAAAGGACCAAATAAAAAAAAAAATCAAACTTAGGATTAATTTCAAAATGTGTATTCCATGGGACCGAAATCAAACTAGAGCGAAGTTACAGGACATAAAAATCTATAAACTCTAATTTTTATTAGTATTAGTAGCGTTAATTTTTAAAGCAATAATACCAAATTTTTAAAAGCAATGTCATAAAGATATGCCTCAAACACATTTCATCTTGTCTGGCCTCCTCGCAGCGAATTTATTCTGAACTCAAATTTGAAATTTAAATTCATAGCATTAAGTCTTATTCCGATGGATCATTCCTTTCAGTTTTTATTCTGAATGCAAGTTTGAAAAATGAATTCTTACCATTTATTATTATTATTATTATTAATGACATGATTAAAACAATGACAAGTGATTAGGGTTGAAATATTCAATACTTCATTTAAGATTGTTCGATTAAAGCTCATTTGAGCTCGATTTTATATAGATATCCAACTAGTTTAAACATGCATTTATGTTCGGTTCAATTTAAAGCTCAACCTATTTAAATTCGATTTGTGGTCGGCTCATTTAAAGCTTTTTGGAACTTGACTCGGTTAATAATTAATCAAACAAAATTTAACTTTTAAAGCTCAATAGTATTTCAATAAGCTTGAATAATTTTTCATTAGACTCAGCTCAACTCATTTATGGACTTCTACATGTCATTTATTAATTATAAAACTGAATTTGAAATACGAGATCGTTACAATGTAAATTATTAATATTAACAATATGCAACCTGTCTTGTTATTAAAATAAATAGAATAGTTTTGCACAAATAAATTCCTGATCCAGAATCACTAATGCAGTAAAATAAATTGTTTAATTCTTCTCTCTACCACATTTTTTTATTTCATTCCATGTATTTGAATGAACTGATTTGGGTTATGAATTATCACAAAACGTTGGGTGCACGTGCATTTAGAATTTTAATTTAAATTTAATTTTAATTTTAATTTTGACTGGTCAAATTTCAAATATGAATTGGTCAAAATTAATTTTGAAATTGAGATTCAATTAAGAGTGCATAGGATACACCCAAGTGCACTAAAGACATACTCATGAATTATATATTCACAATTTAAATTCACTTGTTTGAATATAATATTTAAATAAATGAATTTGAAATTTATAAATTTAATTTTAATTCAAATTTAAGAATTTTAAATACTTAAGCAAAATTATATCATCATGAAATCTATATATTTATTATATTTCAAATGATTCTATCCAAACGCAACATTAGATATTTCACATGTGAAAATTTAAATACATGAATTCAAAAAAAAAATTATCGGTAAAGAAAATTTATTACTAAAATTGGGGTACAAGGGGTACTCCACCCTCACATAGATAATTCACGACTTACATTTAAATGTTTTAGTTCAAACAATTTCTATAACAAAATCCTGGGATCTTTGTTCCCATCCTCAAAGGAGAATTTATTTACAAACTCTCCTCTTACTGCTAACCACAACCAAACCTTTGCTTTGATCTCGAAAAATAATTTATTGGCATTCGGCTCATTTCCTTCAAAAACTGCTTCATTTCTCCCCTTCCAAATTGTCCAAATGACTGATGTCCACACTGTTGTTGAGAGCTCTGAAAATTCAGAATTTCCCATCAAATCACTATGTTGGAGAAGGTGTCGCTCAATATGAGGTACCATATTCATTCTTGTCCAATTATACCAGTTGTTCCATAAGGATTGAGATATTTTGCACAAAAAGAACAAATGTGGAATATCTTCTTCAACCGCATAGTGCACACCGAAAATCACAGTTTACCTGTATAATTCCACGTCTTTGCAGAGCTGATTTTGTTGGTAGTCGTTGTTTAATGACTTTCCAAACGATAGCCTGAGTTCGTTTAGGCGCATAACAACTCCATAATTTCCTGCAGACTTCTTTCTCCCATGATTCGACCTCCACGTTCACACTCTCCAACGCTTTTTTGTATGCAAGATTTGTCGAATACATCCCATTTGAAGCATGAATCCATCTCCACACATCATCTCCATCACATGTCATTTGAAACCTGTTTAAACAAGATATTAAAATGTTAAGAGAAGCCCTATTACTTTTCGTCAACTCCCTTTTCCAATTTAATGACCAACTCCAACCCTGGTCACCCCACCCTTCAACCTCGTTCACTCAGGTCTCTTGTTGAGCACTCAATATAAATAGTCTCGAAAATCTCTCTTTTAATGGACCTTCACCCTTCCACCAATCTAACCAAAACGAAGTCCTATCACCCCTATTAACGACCTTTTGAAACTCCTCACTCACACTTTTTCCTTCTTCTCCCCAGAAAATATCACATAAATCTTTCCACCAACCCGAGCTCAAATGAGCTTTAATCGAACAATCTTGAAGCAATGGGGGAGAAGCCAACGGATTTTCTACCGGTGGTTGTGGAGACTCTCAGCCGGGGGCGACAGAATGGGTTCTTGATCATCGTTTTTTATTTTTGACAATGTTTGTGTTCAGTTGTGTGTGCTGGAATTAAGGGAATCTAATAACTATGTCTAATGAATTGAGGAAGCACATGCATGTATATATATATGTTGGGACAATCTGAGTGTTTTGATTAGATCCCAAAACCTCTGATGAATTTGTCTAAGTACAGTTAGTCAGGATTGTCTAGATCAGGATAGTCAGGTTAGGGATTCAGTTCAGGGGGAACGTATTGAAGACTGAAGAATATTGGAGTCGACCCAAGTGCCTGAAGTCTGAAGTACAACTTGCCCTGAAGAAGGTCAGAGTCAGTCTTGCTGAAGATTGCCTGAACTGAAGAAGGTCAGAGTCAGTCTGACTCATGTAAGTCCAAAGCAAAAAGGTTACACTTACTGGGCTGAATAACCTATCAGGCTGAGCTGAATGCTCGTAAGACCTGACTTAGGCCTTGGTTCAGTTTACCTGATCCATGTAAGTCCAAAGCAAAAAGGTTATTTATGCTATAGGACAATTGACATTTATGTTAACACCTGAGAGACAAAGAGAATGTCAGTGGACTCCGATAAAGACAAACATTCATGTTGTGTAAATGATAAGAAACTCGGAGCTTTGAATGTACGAGGAAGGACAAGTGTCAGACGATCAACTAGTCGTTTGTACGGAGAGCCAATCGCCTTTCGACACGCTTGTACGGAGTCCGCGCAGCAGTTAATGCGGCATTTAATGCGTCTCAGAGTTGCAGGCGGAGGGACAGAATTTTCCAGTTTAAGCATGGGAAAAAGGTCAACAAGTACATCTAGCCTGCAACCACCCTAAATAGGAAAGATTTGTAAAGATCTCCTCCAACGGATCTTTTTCAAATCTTACCTATAAATACAGAGAGTCTTGCACCCATTCAAGGCTAACGGGAAATTTCCAAGTGAAAGCTCTCAAGAATCCAAGCACTCAAAGCATACTTTGAACAACACTCTGCAATTAAATTTCCCTAGTGTTGTAGTAGGATTCACTCTATATTTGCTTAGTTTTGATTGCTCAAATCTTTAGCATCGATTTGTATTGCTAGGGCTATCCTTAGTTGGAAACCAAGAATACCAAACCACTCAGCGTGTGAGATTGGTTGGTTAGAAGGACTGAGACTTGTAAAACGGCCAGGGGTCAGTTCCTAAGAGAGGAAGTTGGCTATTCGTGTCCCTTGGCACGTAAAAACCAAGTACCTATCCTCAGGGTTTTGAGGGTAGCTTCCTGTTAAATCAGGTCGTGGACGTAGGAGTTGGTTATCTCTGAACCACGTTAAAAAGACCCTTGTGTGCTGATTTACATTCAGGATCATAACTGTCATCATATTAAACTGAACATTCTGCATTGTTTTGTAAAACTATCAGGACTGATTCTTCATCCTGATCAGTAAAACTGTGCACCAGCCTTAACCACCATTTTCTAAGAAAACTCAGAGAAAATGTTTTCAGAAACTAAAACGAGTAGATTCTAAGGGCTCACATTCCGCACGTACTCTAGCTTACTGAGATAGTAGTCCAACTGACTTGCTTCCGAGCAGTCAGTAGGTATGTTATCTCTACTGAGCTTCTGAGCACATCCTCACACTCAGCTTATCTGACTCCTTACTGAACTGTCACTGCTGCCCCTGAGGACCTTCAGTTTGTTGAGTAACTTCAGGATCTTCCTGACTGAGTGTGTTAGAGCATTTTTCTGAGTATTCGGAAAAATCTGATATCAGTGTATTCCCCCCATACACTGATTATACTCATTTCGGGACCAAAAATATATATGTGTGTGTGTTGAGAATTGTGTGGGTTTTGGTTTTTCTTTTTTAAGTATTTCTGATTTAGATTAATTATTCACTTATTTAAAAAATTAAATTAGGATATATTGAGTGGTTAGAACTCTACTACCTAAGGTTTTGAGACCATGGCCTTATGGGTTCGAGAAATTGAGAAAAAAAATTATTTAATTCCTCTTATGATGGGCTGGTGATTTTCTTCACAGTTTCAATTGTGATGCAGTTCTGGAGTGCAGTTACAGGTAATCCCCTTCTTGCGATGGTTGTTGTCTATAACGAGACAAAATGATATATCATATATACGGTGATAAAAATAACTTTTATAATTGATTATATTAAAATATTATAATGGATTATCTTTCAAAAATTAAATATAAATAACAAAAGAATAACACTATCGTTTCAAACATACCTCTAAAATTATTATCTATTTATATCAAATATCACTATATTTTTTATTTTATCATTTTTCCATAAAGTAAACTTTCTTCATAAAGTAGAAAATATTCATTCACCCTTAACTTTTTTTTTTTTTTAAAATTAACTCTATATGCACAATTACTAACTTTGGATAAATAAAATTGTAATGGAGGCAGTATTATTTTAAGAGTTGGTTGGGTTGTGTTTGTTTTTTAATTACACAAAATCTTGTTAGGGTTATACTAGAAAGTATGATTTTACTTTGTATAACTAAACTGAATCTTTGAGCTTTATCTGAAATAAATCTTTTATCACTGTACTTTAGATAATATGAATGTTATTTATCTATTGTAATCAGTTCAAATATAATAGTACAAGTTACACTATAGATAAATGTGGTGATCCCCGGATAACTCACAGCAAGATCACATTATCAGTGTCTTGTAACAAGTACTAAATTCACAACCTAGATGGGATTTGAACACCCATTGGTAAACGGTTGATGTGTAAATTCCAGATTGGCTTATCTTGACCAAGGGATTACACTAGTGCATGATGATGCATTGAAGATGACCTACAGAGAGGTAATTCTTCCGTACTGATTTATGGGATGAAGAATTAGACCTCAGTGGTCGTTTATTTCTAAATTTATGTCCCTTAAATAGGATTGTGTGTGATCCGTACGTGGCACTTTATTTTGTTATGGGTAGAGAGTCAATAAGACTCAATACTTTGCATCTTGGGTGATGCCATTGAGAACATGACAGTTGCTAAGATTTAATACAGAGGAACTTGTGCTTGGAGAGTGGAATTTATTTCCGGTATGATGACAAAGATGAGCTGTCCTTACTCCAATGTTAAGATGTTAAATTAATTAAAGTGTTCAGTGGCTTGATTAATTAACGGACAAGAGAATCTTAAACACGGGAAATAATGACCGTGAGCCATATGATTGTAATATGGTTTAAGATGGATAGTGCAGCATTATTCCTATAGTGGAGTGAGATTAATGTTAATGGGTTGAATGACATTGGGCTCAATGTTAGAATTCAAGGCCCATTAGGAGGTCCAATCTTAATTCTCCTAAAGACATCTCAAGTAGCCCAATTAAATGTCCAACAATGAATAAGGTGATTAAAATAAAAGAAATATTTTTTGGCCCAATTTTATACCTAAATTTCGAAAATTATGCATATATTAAATTAGTGGGAGATTTTATGAAAAATAGATATGTATCTTGAATACAAGAATATCTAATAAAATCAAGATCTCATGGAATTAAGTATATATAGTATTTTTTTGAAAAGTATGAAAGAAAGAAATATCAAGAATTGAATATTTAATATTCAAGATTAGAATATTCGATATTCATGATATTCAAGATTTGAAATATTAGATATTCAAGATATTCAAGATCTTGTATTCTCATTATAAATATGAGATGATACAAGACTTCTATTCATTCATAATCAATTAGTGATTTTCGAAAATCACAGTAGTAGTGCAACAAAATTATTTTCTTCCTTGTGTTGTGATTATTCATGTGACCTTCCACCGGGTGTACGAATAAGGACAGGTGAATACTTGAGAAGGCTTATTGGGTTGATCAAGTTGATTGCTTGGAGTCAGAACATAAGGCAGTTGAAGTAGATAAAGCATCAAGAATGACGCCTTTTGATCACAACCACCTTGTGAAAGCATCTCAATAAGGACGTCTTTTGTCTCAGAAACTGTCTTTTCTCCAAGAGGTATAATTCACTAAATCCCTTAGTTCCGCATGTTTAGGGCTTTATATGATTTTGTATGTTCATATATTTTGCATGCAAAGCATGTTGTTGGGTATACAATTATTTGATTTAATTATGTTTAAATCATGATACTGGTTGTAGGCTTAAATTTGTATTTAGCGTAAATCCCGAATAGATCCGCGTTTAATTCCCCAACAACTAGTATCAGAGCCGGTTTCAGGTTATATACGTTAAATTGTAATTTAAGTGTTTAAATATTAAAGTTGAAAATTGGATAGTAGAATTGCTAGATCTTTTTTGCAGGTATCCAATTGTCATGGTATTTAATATTTTTTATGCATGCATGTACGATGATGCGATTTTAAAATCCGATTCGTTCGGATCGTTTTTTCCCGTGAGAAAATCCACGGGTAGACTTTAATATTTTTTGTAATAGACTAATCTAGATGATAGGTTTATTTATTTTTCGTAAATAAATTATAACCAATATCGAAGACGAAGAACGGAGATTTTAAAGCCTGGAGACAAAGTTGTTGTAATTTTGTTGCGGTCGAGTGAGAGCTTCATCGAGACGAACGATAAAGCTTGAAGACGAACAGTGATTACGATATCTCGTAGTCAAAACGAGAAATTAAACCATGACAATTGGATATAATGTGCCAATTTGTTTAATTTATTTTGATGCATGCTTTATTTATTTAATTTGATTAAATATTTGATTGCATGAATATCGTGATGGAAAATCTCAACTCCGAAATTTACTAAGTATGTTTTAAATATAATTCGGTATTTTATTCTAGATAATAAAATTGAATTATTTGGCCTCCATGATTTATTTGTTTGTGAAGTCTTTTGGCTACGCATTGGCAAGCGTCTTTCTCCCTATCGGATAGGCCAAAAGATAAGTTCACATGAACAAATTCCCAAAAGGATGATTGTGGATTATTATTAGTGGCGGTATTGACCCTCCCATCGAGTGGCTTATTCAAAATGAAGTAATAATCCTGTATTTAATCATGGTTAATACTTAGGTATAAAATTGGCATTTTATTACTCCCCATCGGAGTCCATACCGATTTTATATGGTCAAGTGGGAGCCGACTATTAATTTTTTAAATTAAAAGTTTGTAACTATTCTTATTTGTAACTTGCTTAAATGTGTTTGCAGAAACGTCCACACTCATCGTGGCTTATGTGAACTTTTTTAAGGTGTCGGCCGATTTATGCTATATATTTTTTTGAGATTTTAATATAAAGCTTGATCGAAATTTGTGATAATCTTTGTGAATCGATGTATGTATTGATGCAATGTATGTTTTATTTCAGTTCAGCATGTCGTCTCCTTTTAATCCACTGTTTACGATACTTAGAGATAACAAATTGGAAGGTGAAAACTATGTTGATTGGAAACGTTACTTATTTATTGTCCTTACCGCACAACAACACAAATGGGTTCTTTACACACCAAAGCCCCCTACGCCTACGGATGATGCGGATAACGCCGAAAGGGAATATCATAGGGAGTGGATGAAATCCGATGAAATGGCTAGGTGTACCATCTTGGCTTCAATGTCAGATGTGTTGCAACACCAACACCAAGACATGGAATCCGCTTCTGATATAATGCTAAACCTTAAGGAAATGTTCGCTCATCAGAATCGTACGGCTAGGCAAATCACCATGCGAGACATGTTATCGCTGAAAATGATGGAGGGAACGCCCGTAAGGGATCACGTTCTCAAAATGATGGGCTACCTCAACAAGTTAGAGGTACTTGGAGCGGAATATGATGCGGAAACACAAGTTCATTTCGTTCTCCATTCTCTATCGAAAAGCTTTGAGCAGTTCCAGTTGAACTATATGATGAATAATCAAGAGTTCACGTTGGCACAACTCTTGCAAGCTTTGGTATTGGCAGAGACACTCATGTGCATTAAACAAAGGGATACACAGTTTATAGATGGGTCTCACTCCAATGTGGAGTGCATAAATCGGATAGGTTGGGCTGTTGGGGTGTTCCATCGTCTAATAGATTCATTCGATGATATTAATTTACAGATCTTAGTTGTCCATTTATTAATTCAAAAATAAAATAAAATTAATATTAAATAATAATTTTAAAAAAAATTAGAGATGGATCGTGTAACTTCGGGCCCTTCCATTTTTTTAAGTTATTAGCTAACAATTTTTTTTACATAAGAATAAACACGAAACTTAAATGCAATATTAATTTATAAAAGAAAATCTAAAAGTTTGCAGGTTAAAATAATAAATTTGTGGATCTTCAGGCCGGATCTAAATAATTTTAAATTTTAGAGTTTTCGCCGCCAGTTTGTGTTACTACTATAAGGTCAAATGTGTTACTATAAGTCTAAATGTTATTTTTTTAAACATGAGTAGGTCTCCCGTGCAATATTGCACGGTGCAATATATGCTAAAAAGGAAATTATTGAAATTCAAGGGTCACTCAATTGGGAACCGGGTCACGTCCAAAATTCGCGGATCATATTAGAAAGCAAAAAGTCCACAACTCTAAAACTCTGATTTCACAAAGATCAAATCAACGTCGCATTCATATTCAATTAAATTCGGCGATCGCCATGAAAACGCATTAATATTCAATTACAACGAAGAGAGACGAAGATGCTATAATTATTTTGTGTTAGTCTGTTCTTGTGTTACTGCATTGATCTTATTATGATACTACATGCATAAGTTTTTTATACTGCATGCATAATATGTATTACTATATGTTCAAATTTTGTATACTACAAGATATCATTTATAATGCTACATACAGAAAACACATTCCACTATTATACTACATTAATTACTTCACACTACTGCATGCATAAGATTGTCATACTACAAGAAATATATTGTACTACTATAAGAAGTGTATTATGTTACTATATACAAAAAACAAATTCCACTACCTCTACACCATGTTATTATACTACATTACTTATTTCATGCTACTACATACATGCAAAATTTTATGATACTACATCATGATTTTTTTGTTACTACGTACATGCAGAATTTTATGATACTACATCATGATTTTTTTGTTACTACATGCAGAATTTTATGATACTACATCATGACTTTTTTGTTACTGTATTTCAAAGAGAGCAGAACACAGACAAAAACCCTAAGAAACTACAAATCACTTAAAAACGTTGATCTACACTACGAAACACAAAAATATATTCACACGAACAAATCAAATGCAGCAACAGCCAACAAAATCAACAAACCAAGGAAGTTTTGTATGAGAAAGATGTAATGAGATGAAAAATCGCAAACCAGGGAAGTTTCGTATGAGAAAGATGAGCAAAGAGTTTCGTATGAGAGAAGGAAAGATTGCGCAAACCAAGGAAGTTTCTGGAACCGATGAAAAACTGAAAGAAAATAGGTGGTTTTTCAATATTTATATTAGCGTTTGTAAAATGGGTTATGAAAATAGGTTAATTGCACGGGGCGGGTTTTGTGCAATATTGCATACGAGTTTTTGTGTTTAAACATATATTCAATTTTTTTTTTTTGTAGAAACAAACACTTTTCAAATTTACTCCCTCCATCCCAATTTTATTTTTATATTTGACTTTTTAACACTTTTTATGGAGTTGGTTTGTATAATTTAAATGAATAAAATAGCTTATTTATGAAAGATAATTATTTAATTTAAATGAATGAAAACAATAGAAATAAATTTATGTGCATAATTATTAGTGAAATTAAATATAATTTAGAGGTTTTCGTAGGAAGTGAATAGTGATATTGAATAATAAAACTGGGATAGAGGGAATATTATGTAATAAAAACTGAATTATTTTTAAGTAATAATTATCACTAATTGCAATAGAACTGACACTCGCTGGCTGATTTTATTTCTCATTAGAATAGTGCGTGTTAGGATGTGTATTTCTCGTGGGAATATTAGGGCGTGCTTGTTTTAAATTCATTAATGGTAATGAGAATGAAATTTTATTTTTCTCCTTTACACTTACATATGTTGATGAGAGTTTATATTCATGGCGGTTACATTATTAATGTTGTGTTCCAATTTTGAAAAAATTGACAAAAAAAAGAATGTTGTTGGTTGTGGTATGGGGATTGATTGAGGAGGATGATTATAAGGTGAGATGGAGTAATCAAATGAGGGTGATGATTATCTTATTTAGGAGAAAAAACAATGATATGTACCTCATTTATTCTCATTACAAATAATAATTACTATGTGTATTAGTGTATATCTCGTTTCCATTTTCATTGGAAAAAATTTTTACCAAGCGCCCCCTTAATTAATTAAAGTTGGAGATAAGACTAGTTTTTTGTTAAATTTGAATTCACATAAATTCATAATCATTGTTATACGTAATTATTATCACTGTTATTTATATATATTATTATTATTATATATATATATATATTTTATTTTCTTTATAATGATATTGTATATGCGTTAGTAATAATAAGAGTAAGTCTCATGTGCACCAGTTACACGATGCAACTCTAGTTCATTTTTAAAAAGTTAAACAGTTTATAACTGAAAAGTTAAACAGTTTATTACTGAAAAGTATATCTTTTATAATTTAACTTTTCAGTAATAAACTGTTTAACTTTTTAAAAATGAACTTGAGTTGCACCGTGTAACTAGTGCATACAAGACTAATCCTAATAATAAATATATATAATAATAATAGTATGTATAAACAATAATACTTAATAAAGAATCTATAATAAACTTGAGTTGATACAAATTTTTCTCTAAAAATAACTTTCTCGTGACTATGAAAGCTACCGAATGAATGAATGAATGGTCAAGATTACTTGAATGCATGCAGAGCCACTCCTTAATTTTGCGTGGGGCCCATAAAAAGTGAAAGGGTTTCATTATATAAATAACTTAAGTATAGGTTAAAAAAATTCAGTATATTTATAAATAGGTTTACAATATTAATATAATATATTTTTTTCACAGAATTTATTTATAAATATAGTGACCTTTTTGAACTTATATGTAAATCACCCCTGTTATATACCCCTTCAATTTTATTAGATATACTTCCACCAAAAATGTTTTCATTCTATTTCTAAAATTTATTCAATATTTCAATTAAAATGGGAGAAATATATGTTTGAAAAAATCTCAAAAGAAATTATTTTTTCAGTAAATATTTGTCAAAATTTAATCAATTTTCCGATAGAAATTGTGTCGAAAATAAAACATGTACATTAAGAATGTGTGTGTCTAGTAAGTATAAAGAGGTATATGGTATGGGCCTAAGAGAAATTAGACTTAGGCTTTAAAGACTAGCAGATGACAAACCCAAACCAACAATTATTAGGCCTACGTTATTTGCACTAGTTTAACGCACTATCAGATAGTGTATTTACTTTTTTTTTTTTTTTTTGAGTTTATAAATTTTAGAAAATAAATTGCTTTTTTTTTTTACATTTTACTATGTTCAAAAAAAAATTAAAAAAGTAAAAAAAATCCGAAAAAATTTTATGAACAAGAGATAGTGTAACATTTGGCTAGTATTTACTGAAGACTAGTGCAAATAATAAGGCCTAATTATCAGTCAGTGGCCCAGTATTCAATTAAACACTCTTTCGTACAATTTTTGTATAAATTAGCTTTACCGTATAGTTAATTTAATATTTTATGGAATTTAAAGTAGTATTATTTATATCATGAAAATGTATTTGTTCTATCTTTTGAAGTTATTCTTTTCTTTTTTTTCCCTTCCTTTTGTCTCCGCTCACAAAATTTATATTTAAAAAAAAAATTAGGCTTCTTAATATCACACGAGGCAAAATCTTATGTGAGACAGACCGTCTCATAAAATGAGACTATATAAATTAATTAATATATCTCTAACTCTACCAATATGATAATGAGTTATGCCAAATTCATATTTAATTTAGTTGTCTCATGTAATGAGACAGTTTCAGACTAACTCAAATTTGATAATTTATGTCTCGCTCGATTTTAGTTTTGTAATAATATATTAAATTAATCAAAAACTTAATCGGACTGGGTAATATGTAAAGGAACATTTTACATATTGGTTAAAAAATTTCATATTTACAAATTTGTTCAAAATATTTGTACATATATTTAATTATTTTTTCTGCAGAGAATCCATTTGTAATAAGTGTCTTTTTTTAACCATTTTATAATTTTTCTATAATTTAATTCCATAATTCGATTGACTCTGATTTTTCTATGACAAAAACCTATATACAAATTTTTACGGATCTAAGATCCGTAGAAATATCCATTTTTGAAAATTCGCGGGTCTAAACCGGGTCGGGTCGAATTTGAGTATTTTTTTTCCAAAATTCGTGCAGCTTGTGATTTCGCTCCCAGGTATGTTACAGTTTGGGCAAATGCATGTTACTTTAAAGCAAAATGTGTATTACAACCAGATTAAATATTGTTTTCTACACATATTCATTTATTTTTGCAGAAGTAAATATTTTTCATGCAATGTAACACATGTATATGTTACATTGTATATGTAACACATATTTATTCTTAATAAAAATACATTTTATCGTATAGTAACACATATATGCTCATATAATAACACAAATTGAGGAACAAATATGTGTTACAATTAGAGTAAATATGTATACTGCAAATTTATGTTACAATTAGAGTAAATTTGTGTTACTGCAAATGTGTGTTACATCTAGAGTAAATGTGTGTTACAATTGGAGTAAATGTGTGTTACTGCAAATGCATGTTACAATTAGAGTAAATTTGTGTTACTGCAAATGTGTGTTACATCTGTGTTACAATTAGAGTAAATGTTTGTTACTGCAAATGCATGTTACAATTAGAGTAAATGTGTGTTACAATTAGAGTAAATGTGTGTTACTGTAAATGTATGTTACAATTAGAGTAAATGTGTGTTACTACAAATGTGTGTTACAATGAGAGTAAATGTGTGTTACTGCAAGATCATATGTATGTTACTGTATACACAAACATTTATTTATCCTTATAAAAATATATATTATTTTTTATATAACATATATAAGGTATTAAATGATATATTAAGTACATGAATAACATATTATTAACATAAATCAACAAAGAGAATAAAAAATCAATTAAGTTACATATATTTATACTTGCAGAAATACATATTTTCTTTATTGTTACTTGAAAAGTACAAAAAAATAATTTTTTAAGAATTAATAACACAGATTTTGCCTAATTATAACACGCATTTGCCCAAATTGTAACATACCTGGGAGCGAAAAAACCTGAAACTACAAGTTGCGCGAATTTTGAAAAAAAAAATGTCCAAATCTGATCCGACCCGGTTTAGATCCGCGAATTTTTCAAAAATGGATATTTCTACGGTAGAAATTTCTACACAAGTGTTGCTCTTTTTCTATTAATCTATTTCTATATTAGTAGGAATAAAACTGAAACATTAAATAAAAATCATCAAAATGGTTTTTATTTTGATATCAGTAAAAAAAATCAAAATAATATCTATATAAAAAAGAAGGGAGTATCATTTTTGTGAGTATTTGATCAGTAATAATGTAAATCCTTAATTTTTATTAAATGGAAAAATAATTTCATTGGGGAAGAGAGTACAAATTTCCAATCCTATCATATCCAGCGCAGTGATGAAATCATTGGGATGCTACATGCTAGAATTTGCCTTTCATATGAGCGTGGGAATTTGATTTTAATAAATACGACATCCCATTAATTATTTGAAGTTGAATTTTGGGATTCCCTTTTATACGGGAATCTGAAGTATTGATTTAACGATAAAATAAAGCGTCACTTACGTATTACTCCCTCCGTCCATTAAAATTTTACTACTCCTTTCATGTTGCTATAAATTGCTCGTTGCTTTTGGGCACACAAATTAAGATAAAAGTAAAAAAGTATAAGTGATGTGATAGAAAAAGTAAAAAAATATAAGTGATCTGATATAAAAAATGAAAAAGTATAAGTGATGTGATAAAAAGAAGTAAAAAAATAATGAAAATAGTGTAAAAAATAGTGAAAATAATAATAAAAAAGTGAATAGTAATTTCCAAAAAAGGTAAAAAAGCAATGAGCAACATATAGTGGAACGGACAAAAATGACAACATGAGCAACTTATAATGAGACGAAGGGAGTATTTTTTTGCACGTAGTTTAACATAATATGTCGGAGGACATTATGGGATATTGTGAGATTCGTTTAAAAATTGTGAAAAGTAGGGATGACAATGGAGCGGATTCAAACCGGGAGCCGCCACGAACCCGCCCCGTACGGGCCGGGTAAAAATTCGGTCAAGCGGGTCGCGGGGTGGGTTTGGACCCGTTTGACCAAATATCCTCCGGGTCTGGGACGGGTCTTGGTATTAGGTAGGGCTGGCAATCGGGCCGGGCCGGGCCGGCCCGACACTGGTCCATCGGGCTTTTCGACTTTTGCGGGTCGGGCCTTCATTTTAACGGCCCAGCCTGGTCCTATGCGGGCCACCGGGCCAAAATGGCCCGTTACTCTTTAATAATTAAATTTGTAAAATATTATTTTCAGCTAAGCAAGACAGAACATGTTTATTTTTTTTCTATTATATGTGACCTTTGAAAAGGAATAAGAAAAAAAAGAACATGTTTATTTTTTTTTCTTTCCTTTACATAATTACATATATATATTTATATATAGATGTATATATGCGTATATCGGTATATGTATATATATTGTGACTTGTGTGTGTGGTGATTAAGTTATTGGCCAGTATCTAACCTGAATAATGGGCGAAGAGCCGAAGAGGTGGAAGGGTGAACAGCGACGAGCACAACGATGAACGGCTGTGCGGCACGGTGGGGTGGCGGCTGGCTCGGCGGCGCAGTGGGTTGGTGGCCGGTGCGGCGGCGCAGTGGGGTGGTGGCCAGCGCGGCGCAGCGTGTGCGGCCGGCAGTCAGGCAGGCGGCAATGTGGTGTTGTTGTCGTGTGGTGTGTCATGTGTGTGGTCCGTGTGGAGTGTGCTGCTGCTGTAGAATCAAATTAGATTTAGGGCATTGACTGTTTGGGCCTTTTGCTGGGCCAATTTCAGATTTCATATAAAAAAAAAAAAAATCGGGCCAAAAAAAATTTCGGGCCTACCGGGCCGGGCCAAATAGGCCCGGTTCATTTCGGGCTGACATTTTTTAGGCCCAGCCCGGCCTAAAAATGGGCCAATTGGGCCGGGCTCATTTTGCCACCCCTAATTACATTTACATAAATAATAGATCACATAATAAAATTATTAAATAAATATATGTATAACAAAAGATAAAATGTAAAAGAAAAAGAAAAAGAAAAAAAAAAGAAATAATTTGAGGCAAAGAACAGTGTGTGGCAAATTTGCCACACACTGTTCATCAATGGCAATTTAAGGATGAATTTGCGTTACCGTTGAAGCAGCCATATGAGGCAAATTGCGGTTTGCTGTCAATTTTGGGTTCCCGTTGGGAATGCCCTTAGAGCACTCAAATGTGTGGCAAACGCAAATTTTGCCACCAAACATCCTTCAATGGTTACTCAAAT
>JAPKLY010000923.1:57058-99593 GCA_026898435.1 Prunella vulgaris
CAGACATGAATAATTAATATTATATTTAATGCAGGTGAGAAGAAAAAATTTCATGAAAAATCAAATGTACATAGCAAAGCAAATTCATTAAAAAGGTTCATCGTTGTCGCCATTATCGGCAGTCTAGCCACTACTTTCTTGCTCGTCGGCTGCTACATATTCATCATCAAATGCTGCTTGAACTTGCACAGAATCGACCTATTCCGATGGTTCTCGTTCTCCAGACGGAGGTGCATCAAAGACCTGGTGACGGCATACTCAGCGGCGATGAAAAACCGCAGCCTCAACTGTGCCCACGTATTTTATTTTATCAATACCCCAACAACAATTATTAATACCCAAACAACAATTTAGTTATACCCCAAGAACAACTCTTTAATACCCAAAAACAGATCTTTGCAATACCTAAGAATAACTTGTTATACCTAAAAATACACAGTGCTGCGTGTAGTGTGTGTTTCTGAAAAAATCAAATAAAATTTAAAATTGAACTAAAATCAAGGTGCATACTATGGAACTGGTTCCATGCTAGAATTTGTGTTAATAGATGGTCGGTCGAACGCTTTTGAACCGTACGTTACTATGTCCGGTTAGCGATCTGACCGATCTGACCAATTTTTTGAAACATAGCTCCGAATGTGTCAATTAATGAAGTTAACACTCAATTGAAATATGATTCTGAGTCGTTGCACTTTTCTACTATCGAAAAGTATTTGAAAAATATTGTATCTAAAATTTTATGGGATACTCAATCTGAAATGACATTTAAAAGGGGTAATTTATTTGTAACTAATGAAATTTCTAGATTAAATTGTAATTGTATTAAGGAGGTGTTTTGTGCAATACTGAACATGCAGAATGACAAAATTGTTGGGTCATATCGAACCAAACAATCCAAAAAAATCACGCTAAAGCAAATATAAAAAATTATTCTAGCTTTGTGTTACGATGAGAAAAAACATGTACTACTGCTAGAGTAAATATGTATTTCAATATTAAAAACATGACTGAATAAAAAAAAAACATGTTTAAAGAATTTTATAAACAAAAAAATCTAATATTTAGCAATGGAAAGCATATGTATCAGGGTAAAGATGAAAATTAAATAATATGTACAGTAAAAATTGTGAAGAATAAAAATTTGAGAGTATGAGACAAAAGATCATATTGAAGAAGACTATTTTTTAAAAAAATAATTATTAGATAATTTTTAAACTATATTGCATGAATCTTATATTCGTGCAATAATGCATATAAATCTTTATAGCGAATAAAACATGATTATTTAATTTGTAAATAAGTCTAACTTTAGATATTGAAAGTGTTAATAATTTTAATTTTATCTAATGAGTATTGTTTATTACCGAACTATGTTAAATAATTAAAGAAGTGAAATAATCTCTACATTCTACTATAATTTTTTTTTACTTATTTATTTAAAATATTTTTTTAATTAATATGTTGACCTTTGTTATTATATTTATAATGATATCCGGTAAAAAAATAAAAAATAATTATTTTAAAAATATTTATATACAATTTATGAAAATTTGTTATTATATTTAATGAAATGAAAATTTTAAAAATTTAATAGTAATAATATAAAGAAATGTATTTGAAAAGGGATGAGATTATAAGATAGACATGCAAAGGGTTGACAAAGTGTCGTAACTCGTAAGATCATAAAGGCGCACGGAGTAGGCTAAAGTATGAATTTGCATTCAACAAAAAAATACTAACTCCGTCCCATAAAAATTTGCATACTCCCAAAATAAAAATATTCCTTTAAATCTCTATCTTTAAATTTTTTTATCTCACAATCTTCACCATACACATTCTATTCATTACATTTTTTTTTAAATCCGTGTCCCCAAAAATATGCAAATTTTTAGGGAATAGAAGTAGTATATAAATAAAGGTGGCTAAATACATTATTCTCAAAAAAATGAAGTCAGACGTCAGGGGCGAGAGTTGCAGAAAGATACAAACACCAACCCTGTCTTCTGCCTTCGGTAGATAAGATTGGGCTTATTTATCTTATCCCTAAAATATTTTAGGTAAGAATTTGGGTTATAAATTTTAAATTCATAATTTAAATTTAATCATTTTGTTTGGATTAAGATCTTGTTATGTATGGTAGATTTTTGTGTACGACAGTGATTCTTGAATCATACATTTATACACGTATATATATGCATGTGTATGTAATTCAAGAGTTAGGATGTGCACGAGAGCTTTCTATACAGGGAGACATTCTGATTGAATAAATAGATTTTAAATATTTAACATAATCATATAATTTAAAATTCTAACTTTTAAATTTTCTTATATTTTAAGTGAGTCTCTCAAAATACAATCTCACTGAAATCATCCCACATTTCATTTTGTATAATATATCCATCCTCCAATAATTTAAATATTTGATGTTTCCATTGGTTCCATAATAATTTATTATTTTCTCCCTCCCTCTATTTGCTTATTGTTCCTTTTAGGTACATATATTAAGCTAAGAAGTATAATATATGTATAGTACAAATGATGTAATCGAGAGAGGAAGAAAAATTATACATCCACCGTCCCAATTTAAACTTTACACGTTTTTTTTAGACGTCTCACAATAAGTTTCACATCCGGAAAAAAATAGTTAATAAAATATTTTTTCTTAAAAATACATGCCCAACAAAGTGTGAAGTTTAATTTGGAACATTAAAAAACTTTTTTATACTTTCAATATAAAATTATAGTGTATTTATCAAAAAAATAGAGCAAAAAATTTATAGTAGATGTATGAAAAGGACAAGACAAGAAGTAAATAGAGTGACAAAGATATTACACTTAAAAAATTATTGATTTATATGCTCGTTTATAAAGATATACATATATTTGTCTATATATCCATTATAGTAACAATTAATATTAGTCGTATTAATGGAAAATGTTAGTTCAATAACAATAATGTGGTGAAATTGATTTACAGTTTACAAAACACCTGCTTATTTTGAGAATTTTAAATTTATTTGCAAACTTAGGGTATATACTCGGCATTCATGATTGTTAAACAATTACTATTTGTTTATTTTTTAATCACACAAGTAAAACTCATTATGAATGTCGTTATTAGTTTGTTTTTTTTTTTTTTTTGGTTACTTACGTATTAGTTTAAAAAATCACTCTATTTACAAATTAGTTCAAAAAATTTGCACGACAATATGTTTTTTGCACAGAAACAATTTTTATTTTTTTGCACGGGACCAATATGTAATTTTTGTCAATTTGTTGAACTATTTTGTACTTTTTCCTTTTTTTTAACCATTTGTAAATGAAAACTTCTTGCACTTTTTAATGTGCATTAATTATATATATCATATAATGTTATCAATTTTTTTTGATAAGTTTACTATTTTAATAAAAAATATTAATTAAAAGAATATAATGGTAATCTATTTTTTAATATATATGTGTTGATAGAATTTATTAACCGTGTTTTTTTATGTGGTCATTTACGTCATTTAATTCTACCAAACAATAACTAAGAATTCGTGAAGGATTTATGTTCTTGAGGAACAATAGAGAGAGAGGGTGAAAAGTTTTAGAGAGAGAAAGTAGAGTGTAGGAAATGTATTAATTGTGTGAATAGTACAAGAGATGTCTTATTTATAGGTGCGCGAGTGTGAGACGGCACCTTACGAGCCTATTTGGCTTCCGGTGTTGACGAGGGTTCCTTACCCTCGTCTTGGTCTCTCACACTGCTCCCTATGTCGTGCCTCGTCCTACTACTATGTCTTAGACTAGATGGGCCTCATTAAAAACCTCGCCGTAAACCACCCTTGTGGATAAACCGGACGGAGGGAAAAAGAGCGCACCATCAGGGTCCTATCGACTAACAGGCGAGCTCATGGGCGAGCTCTGAGGTGAGCACTTGGGCGAGCTATGACGCCTCGGTGCTCTTGGCGTCGTATAACGGGTGGTGCCTTGGAGGTCGGCGCCCTGGATGCCGGAGGTGCGTTCGGCACCCTGGCGAGCTCCCAGGTGTTGGGCCTCCTGATTTCCTAATTCGCCTCGAGTAGCTCGCCCATCAACAATTGCCCCCCAGCTCGCCTTCAACATGACTCATGACATGTGCAGGCGAGCTGGAATGCGAGCTCTTGGGCGAGCTCCTGCGAGGCGGTCTCTCGAGCCGACGCGGGTGGAGTCCGAGGCGTCATGCTAGCCTTTATAGGCATCGTTTCCCGCGCCCCTAATAACAAATTTTCAAATTCTTTGCACATTGGTCCCTGGTCTTTGAGGAAATTCGGGCTCGCACCTAAGTCTATAAATAGGAGGAACCTTCCTCATTTCTCATTTTTGCCTCCTCAGTTTTTGAGCAGATTTTCCGGCAACCGTCCCTCTGCTCCCGATGCGTCTCCGAGCATTCCCAAAGGTAGAAACTCGGATTTTTCTTCTTCCTTTCTTTCTTCTTTTCGATTCCTTCAAGTTCTTTTAGGATTTTTGGCCGTTTCTTGGATTGTCGGACTAAATTTGTGCCTTTGGACTTAAAAAATGAAACTTTCCGGCGACGCCTCCACCATGTCTGAGAGCTCCTCGAGCCGTACAGTTTCGAACCGTGACTTGGGAAAGAAGCCAGTGACAGATGACCGCCCCAGTCCTCGAACGACACCTGTGGTTATCTCCTCGGGTTCTGGGGCGAGCTTTGAAGCTCTCCCTGACAGTGGCGAACTCTTAGGGTCAGTTCGTTCCGACTCCGGCAAGCGGGCTACTAACTCTGGCGAGCATTCCCCGCTACGCGAGCTCTGGGACTATTCTGAGCAAGCTTCCGGGGGGGCTGTGGCCCCGAACGAAGAGGAGGTCGCCGAGACCGAAGCCCATGAGGAGGCCATCGAAACCGGGGCCGGTGACATCACTAGCGAGCTAGCCCGCGAAGTCGATCAGGAGGTCGGCGAGGACATGGGAACAGAGGTCACCTACGAATACCTCCGTTTTATTGACTTCCCTTTCCCTAAGCTTACGGAACACCAAATCCCCACCGAGGTCGTGCATGACTTCGATTGGAGTGAATATGTGAGGTCCCACGAGGTGAGCTTCCCCTTGCCCCGGCGAGCTCCAATTCGAAAGGCCGCTGGCAAATCCGACCTCAAAGCAAACGGGGTGGAGAGCATCGTCAGCGAGTATGCCCTCCCGGACATCCGGAAGCGGTTCCGTATTCCGCTGGATATATTCATGTACGCCACTGAGGAGAAAGAGCGAGCGGACGTCCCTCCTGCCAGACTCACAGCTATTAATTATCATACTTTGAAGGCCGGGCTCACTCTGCCCCTGCACCCCATCATCGGGCAGTTTCTGGCGGATACGAACCTCGCCATTACACAGCTCACTCCGAACGCATGGAGTAATCTATTGGTAGCTCTGACCCTTTTCGGCCTTGAGGGCTATGAGAATCGATTAAACACGACGGAGATCAGCGAGCTCTTCAATGTGATCCGGCAAGTTAGGGAGGGGAAGGGATACTACTCTTTCCAAGCTCGCCCGGGGGACAAATTCTTGGGTGACCTCCCAAATAAAGTCCGAGACTGGAAGGAGCAATTCTTCTTTATTGGAGGAGACTGGTGAGCTTCTAATGGCCGCGGAGGGCGTATCCCTACTCCCGAGACTTATGGGGAGGCGAGCTGTAGGTGGCGTACCTTAGTGTGTGTGCGTTGGATTAGATTTCTAACCTAATCTATCTTTTTGCAGGTTTGAAGCGCCACAGGTCGAGCCGTGGGAAGCCGGAGATTTCGGTTGGCTTCGAGTTTGTGCGGACAGTGTGTTACCTACGGGAAAAGAAAGATCGTGAGATCGAGCATTTGTGCCAACACCACTGTCGCAGGCTCGCCGGCCTCATTACCTCGCCACACCACCTCGCTGCTCAAGGTTTTAATCTTTTCAACTCTGAAGTACACATAGCTCGCCATCTCATATGTTGAGATCGTCGGATTGCTAATCACCTATCTTGCAGCTGCAAGTCCCGCTGCCGAGCTCCCTCCCGTTGAAGTTCCTGAAGCCTACCATTTTCTAGCTCGACAGCTGAGGATGGGCAACCCTCGCCCGGGAAGGGAAGGCATTCCCTCGGGAGCCGCCCTGGACGCGACAAAAAGGCTGGAGCTCGCCAAGGCCGCTGATAAGGCTGGGGGCTCTGGCTCTCAGAAGACCTCGGTGCCTCCCCCTACGAAGGAGAAGGTCGTCGGTACCAAGAAAGGGGTGGGTTCCAACCTTGAACGGGGCACTCAGCCCCCTCCGTCCCACCAGGCGAAGCGAACTCTCCATCGGGGAGATGATTCGCGAGTGAGCGAGGAAGAAGCTCGCTCCACCAAGCAGGCCAGAACTGAGGGTGGCTCCGTCGAGCACAGCGGCCGAGGGGGCTCTGGATCAACACAAGCGGGGTCATGGCGAGCTCTCGTGACCCATCCTTTGCAAGCGCCTCCAACTCCTCAGAGCGCGCCCCCGCCGTCTCCCTACGATGTCCCTATCCGGGATGATACCCTCCTTGGGCTCAACCCTGATAGGTTTGGGTAAGTGGGCGAGCTCTTTTTTGAAGTTGGAAGCCATTTTAGCTTTCGCGATTTTTGCTAACTGATTCGAGTATGTGTAGGTATACTCCCGCCGAGCTCCCGCAGCGACCCGAGTCTCTTCACACGGTCGAGAGGTGTAAGGCCCTGAGCTCCCTGAGGGATCTTCCGGAGGGATCGGCTCGCCGGATATTTACCGAGGCCCCTAAGTACCTCTCTGCCTCAGAGCTCGCCATGATCGAGAGATAAAAGCCCACCGATAAGGCGAGATTGGCGATGCACTATGCTTGTGCGGCAATGGCGGCGGCCCAGCTCGTTATCGATGAAGTCACCGCCGCGGACAAAGCTCGCCACGACACGAGGAAGGTGCTCAACAAGGTGGGTGATGAGCGGAAAAAGGCCCTCGACGAGCTCGCGAGGGCGGAGACCAAAGCGAAGGCTTCACTGGAGGCAGAGCGGCTCGCAGTCAAGAAAGCAGAGAAATTACAAGCCGACCTCAGCCAGCAGCAAGCCGAACTCTAGGAAGCCCGCCGAGCACTTGCCACACGCAACGAGGAGCTCGCCCGGGCCAGGGATGAGGTAGGGCTCCTTCGGGATCAGAGCCAGGGGAACTCAGAGAAATGCTAGAGGTTGCGGGACGAGGTCGCCGCCAAGGCCCTAGAGATCACCGAGCTTAGGGGTCGCTCAGATGCCACCATCACGCCCGAGGCACTGGAGCTCGTCGAGGTGGTCGCCACTGACAAGGGCTTTGTGCTTTGTTTTGCTGAAGTTATCCGCTCCTTCTAATGGGCGCGGATCAACAACGATAGCGAGTGGGAGGCCCTTGTTAGCGAGTTTGAGGATTGTTTGGAGAAGTCTACGATCCCCCCTGGCACGGAGCTGAACATCAGGGACCTCGCTGGCTATGGGATCAATCTTGACACTGCTCGTCAAAAGTTCAACATCATTCAGACGAAGCAGGTCTTGACTGCCGATCTCGCCCAGGAAGTCGAGGTTGCTGAGGGGGGTGCTGGAGGCGAGGTCCCGCCGACGATGGAGCAGATGCAAGAGGTGTGCGGCGACGCAATGGTGAAAATAGGCGAGTTCGACGCTACTGGGCTCACTGGTAACATCACTACTGAAGCCGAGCTCGCCCTTCCGTCCGATCCTGTCGTCCCCGTGGCCCCGGATGCTTAGACCTTTTTCCTATTACTTTCCTAGTTTAGTTTTTTATTTTCCGAGTTGTAATAGGTCACCGGGTTGGGGAGCTCGCCCAGAAGGAGCTCCATTTTTGTAGTTTTTGTTTTTGTTAAGTAGCTAGAGCTCGCCGGGCTTTGTATAGCTCGCCCAAAAGGAGCATACTTTTGTAGTTCAAAGATGGCTAGCTGGTCGGCCTTTGTGGCCAGCACAGCTCCGAACACTTAGGAATTTTCAAGTATTTTTGCCTTGAAAATTTCCTAAGTGTCTTTTGAATATAAATTGAGCATTTTTGTCCAACTCTTTACACTTCGTTTTTGCGCTGTTACGTTATAATTTTCAAAATAGCTCATTTTTATTTATTTTTCTGGTACATAACTGTTCGTCTTATTCTACTTTGAGAAGCGAATTGTTCATTTTACGTCACTTGCGACAACGAATTGTACCTCTGTTTTAAGAGTGTATATTCTTCATCTTACTCCACTTAGGGCCGCAAATTGCTCGTCTTAGACCACTTAGGGCAGCGAGCTGCACTTCGATTGATTCACGTTGGGTCGTTGGGTTTCATGAACCTTGCCTTAGACGTTTTTAGTCTTTTTCACGAATTTTTCTAACTTATGGCAGTAGGTGCTTAGCAACCCTTTAAGAAAGGTACCTTCGCGACCTTGGGCACTTTGGTCTTTGCCTTCGAGCTATTTGATTACAACGTTTGGGACCTTGGTCCTTGCGCGTTACAGATTTTTGGGTGTTTGGGCGAGCTGGGGCTGGCGAGCTTCCTTGGGCAGTGGGCGACCTGAGACAGCTCGCATAGTTGGCGAGCTACGCAGGTCCAAACACTTGGCGAATTTTCTGATTTCACAAATTTCTCCAACTTTCTATAGCAACGTAATTTATATTGGATCAACATTTCTGATGCGAACCTTCGACTAGTCTATTACAAAATTCTGGTCTATTGGTAGAACTTCTTTAGATGCGCCGCGCTCCAGGTGTATGACGAGGCGTTGCCTTCTGCGTCTTCTAGATCATAAGTGCCGTTTGACCAGGCTGCGGTGACCCAGAACGGTCCTTCCCAGTTCGAGCCGAATACACCTGGTGGAGCCATCAACTTCTTTTTCAACACTAGGTCTCCGACCTTGAATTTTCGGTCTCTGACCTGGGAGTTGTAATATTTTTCTGCTCTACGCTTGTAGGTGGCTGTTGGACTGGCGAACTAGTTCCATTCGTATATGAATAATCGCCAAGGTTTGGCAGGTCGTCAGGACCCACCCAGGTCCTTAAAGGTGCGGAGCTCGCCCACATGGAGATGACTCACCTGCGTAGCTCGCCCAAAAGGGGTCATCTCTGTCATCCTAGAGCTCGCCCAGAGCTCTCCTTGTATCCCCAGGAAGGCCTCGTCTAGTTCCATCATCGCATAACGTCCGTAAGCCACACAAGGCACTGGAGCTCGCCTCAGAGCTCACCCAAACCACTGTAGCCCATCTCCGAGCTCACCGACGAGCTCGCCTATTAGTCAAATAGGACCCCGATGGTGCACTCTTTTTCCCTCCGTCTGGTTTATCCACAAGGGTGGTTTACGGTGAGGTTTTTAATGAGGCCCATCCAGTCTAAGGCATAGTAGTAGAACGAGGCATGGTAAAGGAAGCAGTGTGAGAGACCAAGACGAGGGTAAGGAACCCTCGTCAATACCGGAAGCCACATAGGCTCGTAAGGTGCCGTCTCACACTCACACACCTATAAATAAGACCTCTCATGTACTATTCACATAATTCTGAAAATCAATACAGTGCCCATTACAATATTTCTCTCTCTAAACCCTCTACTCTCCCTCCTCATATTATATCCAAGAACACAAATTGTTGGATTATTGTTTGATGGAATTAACATGTTATAACTAGCCACATAACAAACACGATTAATAAATTCTATCAACAATTTGGCGCTAGAGGAAGGGGTTCGAACCTGAAAAATTAAAAATCTCAAGAACGAAAAAGTTAGGGTTTGGTTGAAGGTTTAAAGATTTGAAGGTGTTCTTGATAAAACCCAAGAACACTTGAAGATACACATACATCTTCATCCCTTGGACGCAGAACCCAGATTTCCGGACAAAAACCCAAGTTTTCGGATTTCACGAGATCTGCCCGGAACAAGTTTTCAAACACGCGCGTGCACACGAATAAACTGAATCTCGGATAATTCGTCAACACGCGAAGCTAGATGAAAACTTGCACGGCTCCACCTAAGCTGGACAATCACCGCACCAGCGACCTCCACCACTCCAGCGACCTCCCTCCATCTCGGTGACCTGCAGCAAGCTACCCCCTCCGAAACCCAAAAATGGCTAACACTCGAGCTGCCAAGGGACAGGCCTCCGCCGCTGCGGGAAGGTCTAAAGGGGGTGATCAAAACCAGGCCGAGGTGCAGACCTCACGCCAGGTGGTGGAGACCTCACAACCACCTCCCCAGAAGAGCACCACAGCTCCGCGACCTCCGCGAGTTGTGGTGACCCAGGAGGACTTGGCCCCCGCTCTGAGGGACCTGGTCAGCAATCCTGACGAGCTCCAATGCACCATCGCGACCTTACAAAGGTTGCAGCAGCGACAGCAGGATGAGCTCGCCCTAGTACCCAGGCGAGCTCCAGCCGTCGAAACCCGAGAGCAGACCAGGCCCACTCAGGGCACCCAAACCAGAGGGGACTACAGCGTACTCCCCACCGAGCAGGAGGCGAGCTCGGCACAGGCTCGCCAGCACAGGGAGAGAACCGGCAAGGCCAAAATGGTGGAGGAGAGTCCTGCTCCCTGCACTGGAAGGGAGTCGGCCTACACCGGGGCATCTGGCACCCACCAATCTCAAAGGAGGGAAGTCCTCCAAGGCCGCCTGGGCCCAAGGTACGAAGAGAATGAGCGTACGGCGGCCCCAGCTGCATTCCATGGGGACTCCGATCAGCCCACGAAAGGCTGAGGAGACCTGCCACTGACCGACTAGGCCCCCACGGCGGACGCCAATTCCAGCCCGCCACTGAGAGGTCACCCCAGAGTGAGGCACCTCGGGGACGTGCGTCCGTGAGACGCACGACCTTTGAGCACCCTCCGCCGGAGGTGACCCGAGATGACGAGCTGACCTCACTGAAAAAGGCCGTTGAAATGCTACAAGCACAAGTAGCAGCCAAGTCTGGCGGACCTGACACCACGACTCTCCCCACCTCTCCATTGGCACCTGCCATCCTCCGTGCACCGGTCCAGAAGAAAATTCAATTCCCGGTGATGTCCGCATACGAAGGCGAATCGGACCTGAAAGTCCACTTGGCCAAGTACGCGGACTTCATGATTTCGGTCGGCGCCACTGACTCCACCCAGTGCCAGAACTTCCCACTGACCCTAGGGGATCGAGCTCACCGATGGTTCTCTTCACTCGCCCCGGGGTCAATCTACTCATTTGGCCAACTCTCACGGGAGTTCCTGGCCCACTTCTCTGGGTTCGGATCCTACCTTACCCAGAAACACCGACTCGCCAACATCCACCAAGGCGAGAGCGAGACCGACCAGCAGTACCTGGAAAGGTTCGATAAAATCCTACTGGAAGGCGAGCCGGTGAGTGAAGACACCAAGGTCGTCGCAGCGATGGCCGGACTCAGGAGGGGTACCGACCTCTGGAAAGAGATGCACCTCGCATGTCCCAACACTTACAGCGAATTTCGTCACAAGGCGGGGGTGTTCACGGCTATGCAGGAGGCACTACTGAAAGAAGTTAGTGCCCACGAGGAAAGGAAGCCCCACGGGAAGAAGTCCGGGGGCGCCTACAAAGCTCCCCGGAACTTAAAAGCCTTTGGCGAGGGAGATGAGCTCAAAGAAAAGCTCAACCAGGTCCTCACTATCTCCGTCGACCACGTCTTCACTGCTGTCAAAGGCAAGGCCATGCTGGAAGAGCCAAGGCGAATCCGCCAGGACCGCACGAAGCTCAATCCCAACAAATTCTATGCCTACCATCAGGCCATCGGCCACTTCACCAGCGAGTGCCGAGACCTCCTCAAGCAACTCTGGAAATTTTACGAGGAGGGGAAATTGGCCGAGTTCGTGAAGAAGGCCCCAGCTAAGAGACCGAGGTTCGAGAGGAGGGCTACCTCCGATGACGAGGAGGAGGAAGCAGACCAACCTGGTCCCCATCACAGACGGAGGGCACCTCCCCAACCTCAGCAAAACATGGAACCCACCCGGGAACTCTTGGTTCTCGAGGAGGAGATCGGAGCTGCAGGAGGTCTCCAGGACGGAGGATCCTCCATATCCAGGAGAAAGAGGAAGGCCGAAATCCAGGCCATAAACCAAGTCCAGGAAGGCAGCTCTGGCCCCAGGTCCATCTCACAGCTTGCTGGCGAGCTGACATTTTCTTCAGCGGACTTGGAGGGGGTACTGATGCCCCACAACGACTCGTTGGTGATAACCGCCAACATCATGAACGTCCGAGTTCACAGGCTACTTGTGGACATCGGCGCATTCACCAACATTCTCTTCAAATCCACCTTGGATGCCTTAGGTGATTTTGAGTCGTATCTGGAACCTAGCAATGCTAGGATAGTGGGGTTCGGAGAAGCTGTAACCGTCCCCCCTAGGTAGTGTTAGGTTGAGCGTCCAGCTTGTATCAGCTGAGGACCCCGAAAGGAGACTGACTAGGCTCATAGATTTCCTAGTTGTCGACCAACAGTCCTCCTACAACGGGTTCCTTGGCCGCCCGTTTATTAATGAATTCAAAGCGGTGTGTTCGACCTACTACTACTGTTTAAAATTCCCAACTCCAAAAGGTGCCGGAACTATAAAAGGTGACCAGAAAAAGGCCCGAGAGTGTTTACTCCAGGTCAAAGACGGCCGGGTCAAGAAAGCGGTGACACAAGTCCACATCCTCGAAGAGGACGTACAGATTCCTGCAGACGAGCCAAACATCCTAGACGTCATCTCGGTCGAAACTGAGATGATGGAGGTAGGCGATTTGTCAGAAATCAAACAAGGCACTGGACCTGTGCAAGACACACAACCGACACCAATGGAGGACTTGGAAGAAACCCAAGTGTTGAGACCTGCACAGGGGTCGGTACCTGCGCAGGGACAGCAGCCTACTCCCATGGAGGTAGCTGATGAGGCCCAAGGTGGGGGACCTGCGGGAGGTCAAGAACCAACACCAATTGAAGTTGACCCAACTCCCCAAGTCACCACACCATCCCAAGCTGACAGACCACCGGAGGTGTTCACAGCTGACGAGCTCGCCCAAGCTGAGAGCCAACCCGATGACCTCGAACTGCGCATAGGCCACGAGCCTGCGCAGATGTCACAAGGGGAGTGGGACGAGTTCATCAGTGACTCGAGGTGGAAAAGTTAAAAGAGAAAAGTAACCCCCATGGAAGAGTTGACGGCACTCCCGGTGGACCCGGAAAGGGACCTAGAACTTTTCATCGGTTCCGAGTTACCTGAACCGTACCGGTCGAGGATGGAGCTGTTCTTAATGACCAACCTAGACGTGTTTGCCTGGTCCCATGAAAACATGACGGGGATCCCGTTGGAACATGCTTGCCACAGACTTAACATAGATCTGACGAGGAGACCCGTACGCCAAAAGCGAAGAAAGTATGGACCAGACAAGTACGCAGCTCTAACAGTTGAGGTGGAGAAGTTGTTAGACAACAAGCTCATCAAGGAAGCTCTGTGTCCGCAGTGGGTCGCGAACCCCGTCCTGGTGAAGAAACACAATGGGACGTGGAGACTCTGCATTGACTTCACGGACCTGAACAAAGCATACCCGAAGGACAACTTCCCACTACCTCACATTGACCAGTTGGTGGATAGCACCGCAGGCCATGAGATGATGACATTCATGGATGCTTTTGCGGGCTATCACCAGATAGCTCTACACCCAGATGACCAGGAACACACGGCGTTCTACACCAACAAGAACATGTATTGCTGGGAAAGGATGTCGTTCGGACTCATCAATGCCGGAGCTACCTACCAAAGATTGGTGAACAAAACGTTTGACCAACACATTGGCGAATCCATGGAGGTGTACGTGGATGACATAGTTGTCAAGAGTTTGAGAAAGGAGGACCACCTGGACCACCTAAAACAGACCTTCGATATACTGCGCCACTACAACATGAAGTTGAACCCTAAAAAGACCAGCTTTGGCGTACACTCCGGGAAGTTCCTGGGGCACCTAGTTAGCCAGCGTGGAATTGAGGTCAACCCAACACAGGTCCAATGCATAATCGAGATGGGTATACCCGATTCCGTCCAAAAAATTCAAAGGCTGACTGGGTGCATGGCAGCCCTGAACAGATTCATCTCCAGGTCCGGTGACCGAAATCGTCCATTTTTCGAGGCAATTAAGGCAAACACACGGAGGTACAAAGAGGCGGCCAAGGCCAACAAGCTCTACCTCAAAAACCACTTCGTTTGGACAAGTGAATGCCAACGAGCCTTTGAAGATATCAAAATGTACCTGGCAGATACACAGGTCCTGTCGAAACTGATACCTGGAGAAAAGCTGTATCTGTACCTAGCCGCGTCGGAGGTGGCCATCAGCTCCGTCCTGGTCCGAGAAGAGGCGAAAACACACCTACCAGTGTACTATGTGAGCCAAGTCTTACATGAAGCTGAGTTGTGGTACACCCCAACGGAGAAGCTGGCTTATGCACTGGTGATGAGTGTTAGAAAATTGAGGCCTTACTTCTTTGACCACCCAGTAAAGGTGCTGACGACGTTCCCACTTCGTCAAATACTACAGCGCCCAGACACCGCCGGACGCCTGCTGAAATGGTCACTGGAGATCAGCCAATACGGTATAACCTACGGGCACCCCGAACAGCGATCAAGGGACAAGCACTGGCCGACTTCATCATCGAGCTAACTTTCCCACAAGATCCGACGAGGGGGCGTGTAGCTCCGTGGCATCTCTACGTGGACGGATCATCAACTAACATGGCAGCAGGCGCCGGCGTGGTCCTGATCAGCCCAGACAAACAAGTCTTCACCTCCACAATTCGGTTCGACTTTCAAGCAACCAACAATGAGGCGGAGTATGAAGCATTGATAGCAGGACTTAGGCTATCATTAGCTGTGGGGGCAACCAATCTTCAAGTTTTCGGAGATTCCCAGCTAATAATATCCCAAGTCCGGGGGGAATATGAAGCAAAAGACCAGCAGATGATGACCTACCAGAAGATAGCCGCGCATCTGATCTCGATGTTTACACAAGTTTACATCAATCAGATACCGCGGCTAGAAAACACACAAGCAGATGCTCTAGCCCGGCTAGCTACTAGCAACGGCGAAGCCGAATTCACGGAGGTCGTGATCACCACACTGAAAAACCCCTCGACGTCCGATTACAAGATGAATCAAACCTCGAGCGGGGGGCAGGAGGACAGTGAAGGTGGTGAAGATTGGTGCACTCCAATCCAAAAATACCTAACATACGAAACAACCCCCGTGGACACCTGGGAAGCTAGCCGGTTAATAAAGCAAGCTGCCAGATATACGCTGCTGGATGGCCAACTCTATAAACATGGATTCTCTCTACCCCTACTCAAATGCCTAACTAGGAAGCAGAGGTCCAAAGTGTTAGAAGAAATTCACGAAGGGATTTGTGGGAGTCACGCTGGGGGGCAAGCATTGGCATACAAGACGATCAGACAGGGCTACTACTGGCCCACTCTTCGCAAAGATGCCATCAGCTTCGCTCGAAGGTGCCGAAAGTGCCAACTTTTCGCACCTAACATCCACTCCCCAGCCAACCAGCTTAAGTCGGTTTTCAGCCCATGACCTTTCGCGAAATGGGGTATCGACTTGATCGGCCCATTTCCACCTGGTAGAGGCGGTGTAAAGTTTGTTGTCGTAGCAGTAGACTACTACACTAAGTGGGCTGAGGCCGAAGCTCTCACAACCATAACCCAAGAAAGGATGATCGGCTTCATTTGGAAAAACCTGATCTGCAGGTTTGGACTCCCGCAGTCGGTCATCACTGATAATGGAAGGCAGTTCGACGGACAGAAGTTGAGGGACTTCTGCAGTTCATGGAACATCAAGAAGCATTACTCAACTCCATATCACCCCCAGTCGAACGGCCAGGTCAAGGCGGTGAACAAGATCCTGAAGCACATATTGAAGCTCCGCCTCGAAGAGAAGAAAGGAAACTGGGCAGACGAACTCCCGGAGGTCCTATGGTCTTATAGAACTTCCTATAGGGCCAGCACCGGGGAGACCCCGTTTGCCCTAGCCTTCGGGACTGAAGCCGTGGTCCCGGTAGAAGTCCAGAACAAGACTTGGAAGGTGATGGGGTATGATGAAGAAAAGAATGATGAAGCCTTGGCAATAGAAAAGGATCTGATCGAAGAGACCAGAGCTTCGTCAGAAATGAAGAACGCCACCTACAAGCGCAGAGCGGAAAAATATTACAACTCTCAGGTCCGAGACCGAAAATTCAAAGTCGGAGACTTGGTGTTAAAAAAGAAATTGATGGCCCCACCAGGTGTATTCGGTTCAAACTGGGAAGGACCATTCCGGGTCACTGCAGCCTGGCCAAACGGTACCTATGATCTAGAAGACGCAGAAGGCAAAGCTTCGTCATACACCTGGAGCTCGGCACATCTAAAAAAGTTCTACCAATAGACTAGAATCATATAATAGACTAGTCGAAGGTTTGCATCAGAAATATAGATGGCAACCGATGTAAATTATGTTGCTGTAAAAATTCAGAAAAATTCCCAAGTGTTTGGACCTGTACAGCTCTCCAACCAGGCGAGCTGCACCAGGTCACCCACTGCTCCTGGTAGCTCGCCAAACCTAGCTCGCCCACATGCTCAAAAATCCGCAATGCGCAAGGACCAAGGTCCCAAGCGTTGTAATTAAATAGCTCGAAGGCAAAGGCCAAAGTGCCCAAGGTCGCGAAGGTACCCTTCTTAAAAGGTTGCTAAGCACCTACTGCCACAAGTTAGAAAAATTCACGAAAAAGACAAAAACGTCTAAGGCAAGGTTCATGAAACCCAATGGCCCAACGCGAATCAATCGAAGTGCAGTTCGCTGCCCTAAGTGGCCTAAGACGAACAGTTTGCAGCCCTAAGTGGCGTAAGACGAAGAATACGCATTCTAAAAACAGAGGTACAATTCGTAGTCGAAAGTGACGTAAAACGAACGATTCGCTTCTCAAAGTAGAATAAGACGAACAATTATGTACCAGGAAAATAAACAAGAACGAGCTATTTTAAAAAAAATTATAACGTAAAAGCGCAAATACATAAAGGAAAAGAGTTGGATAAAAAATGCTCGACTTATATTCAAAAGATACTTAAGAAATTTTCAAGTAAAAAATATACTTGAAAAAATCATAAGTATGAGTAGTAGTGCTGGCCACAAAAGCCGACCAACTGGCCGTCTTTGAACTACAAAAAGCTCCTTCTGGGCGAGCTGCATGTGCCCGACGAGCTGAATCTACTTGAACGAAAAGTAAAGCTACAAAAATGGAGCTCCTTCTGGGCGAGCTCCACAACCCGGCGACCTACTACAAGTTGGAAATTAAAAAAGCTAATCTACGAAAGCAAGGAAAAATCCTAAATCCCCGGAGCAGCGGGGACATCGGAAGGCATCTCGGAGGCGGCAGTAGGCACATCAGCGGCGACCTCGGCAGGGGCAGCGGCGACCTGGGAAGCTGGAATGGCGAGCTCAGCCTCGGAAGTGATATTACCAGTCAGCCCGCTGGCATCAAACTCGCCCAAGTTTAGCATAGCATCCCCACAGGCCTCTTGCAGTTGCTCGACAGTGAGGGGAACGCGATCTCCCTCGCGAGCGACCTCCTCTGCCTCACCAAGGTTCAGCTCCGGCACCTCGACTGTCTTTATAATTCGAAAGCGGTCCGGTACAAAGTTGAGAGGAAAGTCGAGCTCAGGTAGGTCGCTGATATCCAGCTCGGCGCCATCGGGAAAGGGAACTCGGTCCAGGCATTCCTTGAAGTCGCCCACGACTGCCTCCACCTCGTCGTCCCTATAAGCTCGAGCCCACCAGAGAGTCCGCAGAACCTCAGCATAACATTGAACGCATCCTGTGTCAGAGGCCTCGGCCTTCACGGCCGCCAGGTCCGGCGAGGAGGAGGCAACACTCCGCAGCTCGGCGATCTCATTCGCCTTCGCCTCTAGCTCGCCCCTTAGCCTCTCGCATTCGGCATTGGAGCTCTTCACCAGACCCCACTGCAGTGTGAGGTCTTTCTTCGTGATCCCGTGGTTGCCGACCTCCTGGACGAGCTGGGCGGCGAGCTCCTCTTCCTTAGCCCTTATCCTTGCCTCCGTCTCCTGCTCGAGCTGGGCGAGCCTGCGTTGGACGGTCTCAAGCTGCTGGAGGGCGCTTTGCTCGGCGGCCAGCGATGCCTCGGCCTGTTCCTCGGTGAGCTGCGCCTGTTTTTTCGCTTTGTCGGCAGAGTCCGCCAACGCCAGCATCCGCTTGTTCCTGTCGGAGTGACCTGCCTCCAACTTGGCAACCTGCTCGAGGGCCTTTTGATTGGCGAGCACCAATATACTCGCATAGTGGCCCGAGAGAAGGAGGTTCTCCCTCAGGTCCTGACTGTTGATACCCGCCACCAACGGGGTCGTCCAATGCCTAGGCATCTCGCTCACAGCATCCCGGGCTATGCCCGGAGGGAGATTCCGCATCGAAGTGAGAGAGCGAGATCGTTCAAAGGCATGCAGAACCTCGTGGCGATTCGGGAAGGCGATTGGAGCATAACTGCGAGATCGAAACAGATGAAAACTGTTAGAAAAATAAAGGATTGAAAAGCAATGAAAGTCAATTGGGCGAGCTACTTACTGAGCTTGGTCAGGATCCCAACCCAGTAGCGTGTCGTCGGTGGTTTGCACCCTGAATGGAGAAGGCGAAGGGGGCGAACTCCGAATGGGCGTGGCCGCCAGCGGGGCAGTGGATTGGATAGAGCCCCCCTGTCCTGACCTCACCGAGGTCCTCTCAGCCCGGTCGGACTCCTCGTCAACCAGGCCGGTGTATCTCGTTCTCTTGCGAGCTGGGGGATCCTCCTCGCCAGCTCGGGATCCACCACCACCTTAGGCCCCCCTCTTTCCTCGACCTCGCTCAGAGGGGGTAACAGCTCGTCCTCCACCTCGCCCGGCCCGGGCGACCTCTGATGCGTTGGACTTTTCAGGAGCCTTGGCTTTCTCCTTTTGGGCTCCTGATCCACCTGCCTCGCCCTTTTTGGAGGCGAGCTCTGCCTTCTTGCTCGCCTCCAGCGCGAGCACAGACGGTGGGGCAAGTCTGTTGGGGCGAGGTGGGCCCATCTCGAATCTCTCTTTCACGAGTTGATAGGCCTCGGGGACCTCGGCGATCGGGATGGCAACGAAGCTACCACCTGCACAAAAATTACAAATGTCAGCATGATGGGCGAGCTACCCCCCCCATAGGCGAGCTGCAAAGAGTCGGACCTGGGAGCTCGGGACCTTGGATGTCGAGGTGGTGCGGTAGTGTAAGGAGCCCGGCGAGGCGCAGGCAATGGTGCGCGCACAAATGGGCGACCTGTCTGTCCTTTGCGCTTCTCAAACAGCAGATGGCGCGCACCACGTAAAACTGCTCTGACACTCTAGGTCTGCCCCAGCTGGATTTGTGTCGCTTCGGAACTGCAAAAGGAAAGAAAATTAGAATTAGTATATCTAATTCAACCCACGCACACCGAAATAGGCGACCTACTGCTGACTTCCCCATATCCCTCTGGAGTGGGAATACGATCACCCCGCCCATGATACGTGTTGGAAGCTCGCTAGTCGCCGCCTACGAAGAAAAACTGCTTCTTCCATTCACGGACTTTATTGGGCAGGTCCCCAAGAAATTTCTCCCCTGGACGAGCTTTCAGGTAATAATACCCCGCGCCATCCTACGCCCGCTTGGTCACGGCGAAGAGCTCACCCAGGTCTGCCGAGGTCGTCGCGTTCTCATAACCCTCCAACCCAAAAACAGACAGGGCGGCGAGGAGGTTGCTCCATGCATTCGGTGTGAGCTGTGTGATGGCCAGATTATTGTCAGCAAGATATTGGCCAATGATCGGGTGCAGCGGCAAAGTAAGCCCTACCCTCAGGACATCTACGTTCAAAGCAGTCATCCCCTTAGGAGGTGCATCGGCCCGCTCATCCTTCATCGGGGCATACATAAAAATGTCCAGTGGGATGCGATACTCCCTGCGTATAATAGGCAGGTCACATTCATCAACAAGGCTCACCACCTCGCCAGCCTTGTACTCAGAAGGGACGACTTCTTCCAGGTCGGTGGGGTCGGCGCGAGGTGCCCGATTCGGGCAGGGAAAGCTCGCCGCGTACTCAGCGACATACTCATTCCAATCGAATGGGTGAGCCACCTGGGCGGGGACCTGGTACTCAACCAGCTGAGGTTCCGGAAAACTGATGCGGCGGAACCATTCGAGCGTGACCTCCTCCAGCTCGCCACCCTCCTCACCGACCTCGGCAGCGCCCTTCTCAACCTCCTCGGGCCCTTCATTGCCACTGGTAACTCTTTCTTCTTAGGCGACCTCGCCACCTTCCTCCCACACCTCGCGGTATACAGAACTGGAGGCTCCATCCTCCGAATCGCTACGTAGCTCGCCGGAGACCTGGCGAGCTGCCGAGATCGCCTCGGAGCTGGAACCGATCTCCACATACGAAACCCAAAGTGGCTCATCCTCAATTATTGGCCATTTGTCAGGATTCCAGTCCGAAAGAGTCCTACTCGAGGAATGTGTCGACATGGTCTCAGGGAAGTTCAAGAGTTTCTTAGTCCAAAATCCAATAGTCCAAAAGTCAGGGAAATGCAAAGTTTCTCGGTACAACCCACGGTCCAAAATCCCGTAATCCCGAAGAAACAACAGAAAAATCAAATAAAAGATAGAAGAGAAGGGAAAAGAAATCGAATCCTACCTTGAAGAGCCTTCGAAAATCCGTCGAGCACAAGAAAAATCAGTCGTCGGGAAAGCTCTGAGAATTCGAAATGCAAGAAGTGAGGAAATGAATCCATTTCCCCCTATTTATAGACGTCGGGGTGAGGTGCGATATTCACAAAGTACAGGGACCTGTTTGCAAGAAATTTGAAAGATGATATGATGGTGGGCGGGAACCGAGGTCTCAAAAGGCGTGCATGACCCCTGGATTCCCGCACCACGACGACCAAGAGTAACCGCCTTCACCGAGCTCGCCTGCTAGCTCGGCAATCGCCCAGGGACAGTTCGCTGAATTTCAAGTTCTCCAGCTCGCCTGCACATTTGGCGAGTTCATGACACATGCGAGCTGGGGGGCAAATGCCATTCGTATATGAATAATCGCCAAGGTTTGGCAGGTCGTCAGGATCCACCCAGGTCCTTAAAGGTGCGGAGCTCGCCCACATGGAGATGACTCACCTGATTAGCTCGCCCAAAAGGGGTCATATCTGTCATCCTAGAGCTCGCCCAGAGCTCGCCTTGTATCCCCAGGAAGGCCTCATCGAGTTCCATCATCGCATAACGTCCGTAAGCCACACAAGGCACTGGAGCTCGCCCCAGAGCTCACCCAAACCATCGTAGCCCATCTCCGAGCTCACCGACGAGCTCGTCTATTAGTCAAATAGGACCCCGATGGTGCACTCTTTTTCCCTCCGTCTGGTTTATCCACAAGGGTGGTTTACGGCGAGGTTTTTAATGAGGCCCATCCAGTCTAAGGCATAGTAGTAGGACGAGGCATGGTAAAGGAAGCAGTGTGAGAGACCAAGACGAGGGTAAGGAACCCTCGTCAATACCGGAAGCCACATAGGCTTGTAAGGTGCCGTCTCACACTCACACACCTATAAATAAGACCTCTCTTGTACTATTCACACAATTCTGAAAATCAATACAGTGCCCATTACAATATTTCTCTCTCTAAACCCTCTACTCTCCCTCCTCATATTATATCCAAGAACACAAATTCTTGGATTATTGTTTGATGGAATTAACATGTTATAACTAGCCACATAACAAACACGATTAATAAATTCTATCAACAGTGGCGTTCTTCATTTCTGACGAAGCTCTGGTCTCTTCGACCAGATACTTCTCTACTGCCAGGGCTTCGTCATTCTTTTCTTCATCATATCCTACCACCTTCCAAGTCTTGTTCTGGACTTCGACCGAGACCACGGCTTCAGTTCCGAAAGCTAGGGCAAACGGGGTCTCTCCGGTGCTGGCTCTGTAGGAAGTTCTATAAGACCATAGGACCTCCGGGAGTTCGTCTGCCCAGCTCCCTTTCTTCTCCTCGAGGCAGAGCTTTAATATGTGTTTCAGGATTTTGTTTACTGCCTCGACCTGGCCGTTAGACTAGGGATGGTATGGAGTTGAGTAGTGCTTCTTGATGTTCCATGAATTGCAGAAGTCCCTCAACTTCTGTCCGTCGAACTGCCTTCCATTATCTGTGATGATCGACTGCGGAAGCCCGAATCTACAGATCAGGTTTTTCCATATGAAGCCGATCATCCTTTCTTGGGTTATTGTTGTGAGAGCTTCGGCCTCAGCCCACTTAGTGTAGTAGTCTACTGCTACAACAACAAACTTTACACCGCCTCTACCAGGTGGAAATGGACCGATCAAGTCGATTCCCCATTTCGTGAAAGGCCACGGGCTGAAAACCGACTTCAGCTGGTTGGCTGGGGAATGGATGTTAGGTGTGAAAAGTTGACACTTTCGGTACCTTCGAGCGAAGCTGATGGCATCCTTGCGAAGAGTGGGCCAGTAGTAACCCTGTCTAATCGTCTTATATGTCAATGCTTGCCCCCCAGCGTGACTCCCACAAATCCCTTCGTGAATTTCTTCTAACACTTCGGACCCCTGCTTCTTAGTTAGGCACTTGAGTAGGGGTAGAGATAATCCACGTTTGTAGAGTTGGCCATCTAGCAGCGTATATCTGGCAGCTTGCTTTACTAACCGGCTAGCTTCCCAGGTGTCCACGGGGGTTGTTCCGTCTGTTAAATATTTTTGGATTGGAGTGCACCAATCTTCACCATCTTCACTGTTCTGCTGCCCCCCACTCGAGGTTTGGTTTACTTTGTAATCGAGCGTCGAGGGGTTTTTCAGTGTGGTGATCAAAACCTCCGTGAATTCGGCTTCGCCGTTGCTAGTAGCTAGTCGGGCTAAGGGGTCTGCTTGTGTGTTTTCTAGCCGCAGTATCTGATTGATGTAAACCTGTGTAAACATCGAGATCAGATGTGCGGCTATCTTTTGGTAGGTTATCATCTGATGGTCTTTTGCTTCATATTCCCCCCGGACTTGGGATATTATTAGCTGGGAATCTCCGAAAACCTGGAGATTGGTTGCCCCCACGGCTAATGATAGCCTAAGTCCTGCTATCAACGCTTCATACTCCGCCTCGTTGTTGGTTGCTCGAAAGTCGAACTGGATTGCGGAGGTGAAGACTTGTCTGTCTGGGCTGATAAGGACCACGCCGGCGCCTGCTGCTACGTTGGTTGACGATCCATCCACGTAGAGATGCCACGGAGCTATACGCCCCCTCGTTGGATCTTGTGGGAAAGTTAGCTCAATATTGAAGTCGGCAAGTGCTTGTCCCTTGATCACTGTTCGGGGTGCATAGGTTATACCGTATTGGCTGATCTCTAGTGACCATTTCAGCAGGAGTCCGGCGGTGTCTGGGCGCTGTAGTATTTGACGTAGTGGAAACGTTGTCAGCACCTATACCGGGTGGTCAAAGAAGTAAGGCCTCAATTTTCTAACACTCATCACCAGTGCATAAGCTAGCTTCTCTGTTGGGGTGTACCGCAACTCAGCTTCGTGTAAGACTTGGCTGACGTAGTACACTTGTAGATGTGTTTTTGCCTCTTCCCGGACCAGGACGAAGCTGATGGCTACCTCCGACTCGGCTAGGTATAGGTACAGCTTCTCTTCAGGTATCGGCTTTGACAGGACCTGTGTATCTGCTAGGTATGTTTTGATGTCTTCGAAGGCTCGTTGGCATTCACTTGTCCAGACGAAGTGGTTTTTGAGGTGGAGCTTGTTGGCTTTGGCCGCCTCTTTATACCTCCGTGTGTTTGCCATAATCGCCTCGAAGAACGGACGATTTCGGTCACCGGACCTGGAGATGAATCTGTTCAGAGCTGCCATGCACCCAATCAGTCTTTGGATTTTCTGGACGGAATGGGGTATACCCATCTCGATTATGCATTGGACCTGCGTTGGGTTGACCTCGATTCCTCGTTGGCTAACTAGGTGCCCCAGGAACTTCCCAGAGTGCACGCCGAAGCTGGTCTTTTTGGGGTTTAACTTCATGTTGTAGTGGCGCAGTATGTCGAAAGTCTGTTTTAGGTGGTCCACCTTTCTCAGACTCTTGACAACTATGTCATCTACATACACCTCCATGGATTCGCCAATGTGTTGGTCGAACATTTTATTCACCAACCTTTGGTAGGTGGCTCCGGCGTTGATGAGTCCGAACGGCATCCTTTCCCAGCAATACATGTTCTTGTTGGTGTAGAAGGTCGTATGTTCCTGGTCATCCGGGTGCAGAGCTATCTGGTGATAACCCGCAAAAGCATCCATGAATGTCATCATCTCATGGCCTGCGGTGCTATCTACTAGCTGATCGATGTGAGGTAGTGGGAAGTTATCCTTCGGGCATGCTTTGTTCAGATCTGTGAAGTCAATGCAGAGTCTCCACGTCCCATTGTGTTTCTTCACCAGGATGGGGTTCGCGACCCACTGCGGACACAGGGCTTCTTTGATGAGCTTGTTGTCTAACAACTTCTCCACCTCAACAGTTAGAGCTGCGTATTTGTCTGGTCCATACTTTCTTCGTTTTTTACGTACGGGTCTCCTCGTCGGATCTATGTTTAGTCTGTGGCAAGCATGTTCCAATGGGATCCCTGTCATGTCTTCATGGGACCAGGCAAACACGTCCAGGTTGGTCATCAAGAACAGCTCCATCCTCGACCGGTACGGTTCAGGTAACTCAGAACCAATGAAAAGTTCTAAGTCCCTTTCCGGGTCCACCGGGAGTGTCGTCAATTCCTCTATGAAGGTGGCTTTTCTCTTTTGACTTTTCCACCTTGGGTCACTGATGAACTCGTCCCACTCCTCTTGTGACATCTGGGCAGGTTCGTGACCTATGCGCGGTTCGAGGTCATCGGGTTGGCTCTCAGCTCTGACAGGTCCATCAACTGTTAGTACCTCCGGTATTTTGTCAACTTGGGATGGTGCGGTGACTTGGGGAGTTAGGTCAGCGTCCATTGGTATTGGTTCTTGACCTCCCGCAGGTCCCCCATCTTGGGCTTCATCGACCACCTCCATGGGAGCAGGTTGTTGTTCCTGCGCAGGTCCCGACTCTTACGCAGGTCTCAACACTTGGGTTTCTTCCAAATCCTACGTTGGTGTCGGTTGTGTGTCTTGCACAGGTCCTGTGCCTTGGTTGATTTCCGACAAATTGCCTACCTCCATCATCTCAGTTTTGACCGAGATGACGTCTAGGATGTTTGGCTCATCTGCTGGAATTTGCACGTCCTCTTCAAGGACTTGGACCCGTGTCACCGCTTTTTTGACCTGGCCATCTTTCATTTGGAGTAAACACTCTCGGGCCTTTTTCTGGTCACCTTTTATAGTTCCGGCACCTTTTGGAGTTGGGAATTTCAAACAGTAGTAGTAGGTCGAACACGCCACTTTGAATTCATTAATAAACGGGCGGCCAAGGAACCCATTGTAGGAGGACTGCTGGTCGACAACTAGGAAATCTATGAGCCTAGTCAGTCTCCTTCCGGGGTCCTCAGCCGATACAAGTTGGACGCTCAACCTAACACTACCTAGGGGGACGGTTACAGCTTCTCCGAACCCCACTATCCTAGCGTTGCTAGGTTCCAGATACGACTCAAAATCACCTAAGGCATCTAAGGTGGATTTGAAGAAAATGTTGGTGAATGCGCCGGTGTCCACAAGTAGCCTGTGAACTCGGACGTTCATGATGTTGGCGGTTATTACCAACGAGTCATTGTGGGGCATCAGTACCCCCTCCAGGTCCGCCGAGGAAAATATCAGCTCATCAGTAAGCTGTGAGACGGACCTGGGGCCGGAGCTACCTTCCTGGACTTGGTTTATGGCCCGGATTTTGGCCTTCCTTTTTCTCTTGGATATGGAGGATCCCCCGTCCTGGAGACCTCCGGCAGCTCCGATCTCCTCCTTGAGAACTAAGAGTTCCCGGGTGGGCTCCATGTTTTGCTGAGGTTGGGGAGGTGCCCTCCGCCTGTTCTGGGGACCAGGTTGGTCCGCTTCCTCATCCTCATCATCGGAGGTAGCCCTACTCTCGAACCTTGACCTCTTAGCTAGGGCCTTCTTCACGAACTCCGCTAGCTTACCTTCCTCGTAGAATTTCCAGAGCTGTTTGAGGAGGTCTCGACACTCGCTGGTGAAGTGGCCGATGGCTTGGTGGTAGGCGTAAAATTTATTAGGGTTGAGCTTCGTGCGGTCCTGGCGGATCCGCCTCGGCTCCTCCAGCATGGCCTTGCCTTTGACGGCAGTGAAGACGTGGTCAACGGAGACGGTGAGGACCTGATTGAGCTTTTCTTTGAGCTCGTCTCCCTCGCCAAAGGCCTTTAAGTTCCGGGGAGCTTTGTAGGTGCCCCCGGACTTCTTCCCATAGGGTTTTTTCTCTTCGTGGGCACCAACTTCTTTGAGCAGTGCTTCCTGCATGGCCACGAACACCCCCGCCTTATGGCGGAATTCGGTGTAAGTGTTGGGACATGCGAGGTGCATCTCCTTCCAGAGGTCAGTGTCCTTCTTGAGCCCGGCCATCGCTGCGACGACCTTGGTGTCCACGCTCACCGGCTCACCTTCCAGCAGGATTTTTTCGAACCTCTCCAGGTACTGCTGGTCGGTCTCGCTCTCACCTTGGTAGATGTTGGCGAGTCGGTGCTTCTGGGTGAGGTAGGACCCGAACCCAGAGAAGTGGGCCAAGAACTCCCGCGAGAGTTGGCCAAATGAGCAGATTGACCCCGGGGCGAGTGAGGAGAACCAGCGGTGAGCTCGGTCCTCTAGGGTCAGCAGGAAGTTCCGGTATTGAGTAGAGTCGGTGGTGCCAACCGAAATCATGAAGTCCGCGTACTTGGCCAGGTGGACTTTCGGGTCAGATTCGCCCTCTTACGCGGATATTACCAGGAACTGGATTTTTTCTGGACCGGTGCACGGAGGATGGCAGGTGCCAATGGAGATGCGGGGAAAGTCGTGGCATCGGGTCCGCCAGACTTGGCTGCTAGTTGTGCTTGTAGCATTTCGACGGCCTTTTTCAGTGAGACCAGCTCATCATCTCGGGTGATCTCAGGCGGAGGTTGCTCGAAAGTTGTGCATCTCGTGGATGCACGTCCCCGAGGTGCCTCACTCTGGGGTGACCTCTCTGTGATGGGCTGGAATTGACGTCCGCCATGGGGGCCCAGCCGGTCGGTGGCGGGCCTCCTCAACCTTTCATGGGCGGACCTGCGCGGTTGTTGGTAGGAGTCCCCGTGGGACGCAGCTGGGGCCACCGTCCGCTCATTTTCCCCGTATCTCGGGCCCAGGCGGTCTTGGAGGACTTCTCTTCTCTGTGATTGGTGCGTGGCGGAGGCTTCGGTGTAGGCTGAAGCTCGCCCAGTGTACGGGGCAGGTTTCTCCTCCACCATTTTGGCCTTGCCGACCCTGTCCCTGCGTTGGCGAGCTTGTGCCGAGCTTGCCTCCTGCTCGGTGGGGAGGGCACTGTAATCCCCACGGGTCTGGGTGCCCTGGGTGGGCCTGGTTTGTTCCCGGGCTTTCAATTATCTTGTTTAAGTTTGCATACTTAATGAGATATTGAAAATAACGAAAAGCATCAAAGACGAACGAGCAAGCAGCAATCCTCTCGACGAGCAATCTGTAAGCTAAGAAGATCGATCGATCAAGTCCTTCGAAGATTTAAAGAGTTCTTCACCAAATTTGAAGACATTCTTCGAAGTTTGAGCCGTTCTTCATAAAATCCTTCAAGAAACGACGTTCGATCCAAGACAAAGGGCCTCCATCCCTCCGATCAGATGTTTTTCTTGAAGAACAACTTGAAGATCATCAAGCGTTCTTCGCCATCTTCAACTGTTCTTCGTCAAAGCCTTCCAGAAACATCGTTTGATCCAGAATCAAGGAGCGAATCCCTCTGATCAGACGTTTCCACCTTGAAGATTAACTTGAAGACTCTAAGTGTTCATCACCGCCTTCAAGTGTTCTTCGTCAAGTTCGTCCGCAAACGCACTTTGATCCAGGAGCAATGGGCTAAATCCCTTCAATCAAGTGTTTCCAAGCTCAAATCCACCTTGAAGATTTGAAGATCGTTCTTCACCATATTCAAAACGTTCTTCACCAAAAATCTTCAAAAGACCTCGTTCGATCCAACACAAGACAGTTCGTCCTTGGATCAAGCGTTCAAGTCAAAGTCAAGCCCGGTCAAGTCAAAGCCGACTTCAAAGCTAAGTCAAAGTCAAGACCAAAAGCTAAGTCAAGGTTGAAGGAGAATCAGAGGACAAAGTCAGAGAGAAGAACCCCAAAATTCAAGAAAATTGTTGTATTTCATTCAAGTGTTAATAAAATTTATTTTCACAAGAATTGTTATCACAACGGTGTACCTGATGCATATAAGACTAATCTATTTTTGAAAATGTTTATTTTGAACATCTTTTTATTTTTACAATATGTGCAAGAAAATAAAAATTCCATAAAATTTACTGAACTACAGATAATATACTCATGTAGTGCATTTTCTAAAGGACCCGGATATTCTCCCCCCCACCCATAATTGAGTAGTTCACCCCCGTTTAAAGATTATTTGTAAATTAAATTTAATAGGATAATTATACTCTTTATGAGTAATTAATTAATTCATAATCAGATCAGTTCACCCCCTCTCTACACATAACATATTTTCGAACAAAACCCAAACCCCAAAACCATTGAGTAATTGATATATTTGCTAGTTTTGTATCATATTGGGGTATTTTGAGTGTTGTATATATTGTAGCATTGAATAAATGTAGTCCTAAATCATTTCGCGTTATTTTTTTTTTCTTATTTTTTGAATGAAAATTTGGACAATTTTCGAAAATTAAAGTCGAACATTTTGCATATTTTTAGTTAAAATTTTTGAAAATCAATTTGTTGTTCAAAATATTTATGCGAACCAGTACCAAAATTTCGAATTGTTTGGTAAAAAAATTTGCATATTTTCAAACATAATTATGCCATAATTTTCAAACAAAACTCAATGTTTGGTTATTAGTTTCGAACATATGCTAAATGTTCAGCTATAATTTTCGAACATACCCGCTCTGGCGATGGAGGATGGCGGCGAGTCGATGGTGTTGCTTCATCCGATTCTTCTCTTCTCGTCCCAGCCCTTCACTGAGGTAGCCGGAGACTGAGAGGCGGCGAGAAACAGCTGTGTGAGAATAGGGCATAGGCGGTGCGACGACTTCGAAGACGGTTCGTGGCTGTTGAACAGGGGCGCCGGCGACAAGCTTCAAACGGCGGTGAGGACAGGGGCGGAGCTTCTGATTTGCGACGAATCGAGGATTCATCTTCTCCGATCTGAAGGCGGGCGGCTGGGATGTGAATGGTGGTTTCTTCGATCGACGATATTCAGGCTGGGATGCGAATGGGCAGCAGGGGTATGGCGTGGTTCTCCGATCGGCGAGATTCGGGCTGTGAAGGTAGAAGTCTGGTGCTGCTATGGTGAGAGAATCAGGATTGGAGCAGAGGTGGAAGATTTTGGAATTGGGGGAAGGTCAAGATCGAGGGGGTGAACAAACAAACTTATGTTTCTTTTATTAGGAAAGGGGTTAATTTGGGGATATTAAGGTGGTGAACTGAAATTTTTTAATGGTGAAATGAACGAGGGATGAACTACACAAAAATGGGGGAATATCCGTGTCCTTTTCTAAAAGGCTAGTGCCAATAATCTGGCCCATATAAAAACTAGAAGAATGCCAAATGCGTTTTAAAATTATGTTGAACAATAAAAAGAGAAGCCCAAAGACATAGTGTGAAAGGCCCACACAAGCCCACGAAGACAAATAGACCTGGGAGGCGATGTCTAAGAGCCAATTTATCACATTTCAGTAGAATTAGAATTCCGTTTAGTTTCACATTATTTTCAAATAGATACAATATACAAAAAAATAAAAAAAATTATATTATTCAACTTTTGTTTACACTACTATTATGCAAAAGTTTTGTACTTATTTGAAAATAGTGCATTACTTTTATATCAATTTGTGATTATTTTTATAATATTATATTTTAGTTATATTAATTTATACATTTAATTAAATTTAATGTAATATATTAGTCAAAATTGGTACTCTCTCTATTCTTAATTTTTTTTGCATATTTTTGTTTAGTTTGTTCTAAAAAATTGACATACTCCCACGATTACAATATCTTCACAATTTCCACCCATACAATAAATACATTTTATGTCTATCATCTCTAGAACTCCTACGTACACAAAATTTAATTAATTTTATATATAAGTTAAGAAAATTATTTTCTCAACATTCTACACAATACTTTTTTTTTCTTTTCAAATATATGCTAATATTCACTATAAACTTTTGTGAAACAAGGGATTATCAAGTTTCACCATGTGATAGTTGCATATAGAGGTGTCCGGCACCGGCCCACCGGGCCATTGTGTCTTTTAGGGCCCGGCCCGGCCTGATTCCTATCGGGCCACTTATTTTGAAGCCCGTCCCGGCCCAAGACGGGCCATCGGGCTACCGGGCCAAATTGGCCCAATTTTTTTAATTTTTAATATATAACCATTACATTTAATTTCTATATATATCTCATATTAATTGGTCATTTTGTATACAAATCTACTCAAATAATCAAAAAATTTATTTAATTTGCCAAAAATAATTTAATAATTAAAATAAAACTCAAATTTTTATATAGTAAAATTTAAAAAAAATTCAACAAACCTTAATAAAATATAATTCACAAAAATAAATTCAAACAACAATTTTCTAACAATCATTTATAAATGCGAATTCATAAAAAAAAGAAAAATAAACAACTAATTCAACATCCCTCTAATAAGTTTGAATTATAATTCATACTAAATTACTAACAAACATAGAAATTTCTAATTAAATAAAGTAACATTATCAAGATTCTAAATAAAGTATTTTCAATCTTATCTAAGTCATATTTTTAATAGGGATGTAAACGAGCCGAGTCGAATACTGTCAAGCTCATTGAGCTCGAGCTCGGCTCGTGTGTAAAATTTTAAGCTCGCGAATAGCTCGAGCTCGGCTTGTGAAATATTCGTTAACTGAATAAACGAGTTAGTTCGAGCTCGGCTCGAAAAAAAGCTCGTTTGCTTAGTTCGAGCTCGGTTCGAAAAAAGCTCGTTTGCATATTTCGAGATCGGCTCGAAAAAAAACTAATTTTTTATAGTTTGAGCTTGGCTCGAAAAAAGCTCGTTTACATAGTTTGAGCTCGGCTCGTAAAAAACTCGTTTGCATAGTTCGAGCCTATTCGCGAGCTTTCGAACCGAATACTATAAAGCTCGAGCTCGGCTCGATAAAATAATCGAGCTCGAGCTCGGCTAGTGAAATTTAACAAACAAACTCTAACGAATATTTTTCGAGCCGAGTCCCGAATAGTTTGCGAACGGCTTGACTCATTTACATCCCTAATTTTTAATATTATAAATTAATTAATTAATAAATTGTGATCATATTTTTTGATTAAAAATATCTTTTGAGCAAATTTCAATGAATATGCACATATTCTTTGACCATTTTTATACAATTAAAATATTTGTTGAAAGTATTTAAAAAAAATAAAATCGAAAAAAATTAAAATGTATAACTTATAAGAATATATAAATGATTTATACAAAAGAAGTAGTATCATATAATAAATATTTTTAAAAATTAAGAAAAAAACAAATCGGACCGGGCCGGGCCCAAGTGGCCCGCCGGGCAAACCGGGCCGTGCCAAATAGGCCCGGTTCTTTTCGGGCCTATATTTTTGCGGCCCGTCCTGCCCTTAAAACCGGGCTTTCCGGGAAGGGCCTTCGGGTCATCCCGTCGGGCCGGGCCCATTTTGACAGCTCTAGTTGCATACTGAGTCACTGACTCAAAAGGGAGAACTGAGACCCATGAAAACAAAAGAGAGTCGGGTGAAATTGATTGTGTACTATTTTCATTTGAATTTTTTAAAAAAATATTATCATTTTTTTACGGGAAATATTATCATTTTTTTTACTATAAGCTTATTACATAGTTTTTTTAAAAGTAATAATATTTTTTTTAAATATGACTATCACTATTTTTAAAAATATTATATTTATTATAATTTTATCATTATTTTTTTGTTCTAAGACCTACTAACATATAACTTACAATTTTTTTTTTGTTCTAAGACCTACTAATCCCGATTACCAGTCAATATAGAATTATAAAAGAATAGAATCAATACCACAATTTTAATTTTGCATTTGTGAAATTATTTTGAGAAACGAATTTGAATCGAATATTTTTTGGATAATAAACATAATTTATATTTGATTTAAAACTCATATTAAATTATTAGAAAATATAAATAATATTTTATAATTCAACAAATATTTGATTTCAATTCAATATTTGAAATAATTTCACAAATACAAATCCAAAATTATGGTATTCAATTTGATTCTAAACGTTTACAATTTGAATGCTGATTAATAACTGGAATTAGTAGTTCGTATGAACAAAATAAAAAATTATATACGAATTTATATATGATGTTCAAATAAAAAAAATGTGCAAAATAATGTAAAACTGATTAATTTCTCCAGACATTTGAGTTCCTTTATTCGGGTACAAACACAATTTAGTGTCGAATGGCCGACAAGGTGGGCGAGGGGAGTAAATAGTGGTGCCTAATCCTCTCCTCTTCCAAAGCCCCTTCAACATCGAAAACACACCCCTACTTTTTCTGTCTTTATTTACTGCAACAGACACTAAATATCGCTTCTTTGATCTCTGTGAGAGAGGGAGAGAAAGAGATGCAATGGGCGTCATGTTTAAACAGGAATACCTTGGTAGAACGAGCAAAGGAAGAGCTGGAGCTACTAGAATTTCATCACCCCAACAACTACCACTCCATCAAGTTGGACCTCAAAGTCTTCATTTCTCAACTTGAGTCTCAACATTTTGTTTCTAAGACCACTTCCATCCCCCCTTCCCCTTTTGCTCTTACCTAAGGTCTCTCTCTCTCCCTCTCTCTCTCTTCTGCACAACCTAACTTGTCTGTATTTTTTTTATCTACTTTTTTTAGTACCGAATCATCCAGCATAAGAAAGACAAAGAGAAGTTGCACTTTTGTTGAAGAGGTTGAAGCTTCAAATGTTAAGAGGAGGAGGAGGTGCAGGACTGATGCTGTGCTAGAGAGAGCTCAACTATGTCTTCACAAAATTCAACACCTCAAAACCACCTTTTTCTAGACTTTGGCCAGTCCGATTTGCTTAATCTGATCAGAATTAAGCGCGGACCTCTCCACTTCTTCATCTCCGGCGGCTGGAACAGGGACATTGCCAGCAACAGGCCAGGTCGTCTGAAGATTTCTCATAAATCTGATTGGGCCATGTTCAATCACCTGTGGCATCTGATCATGGATAGAATAGAGATGTGCGAGTACCCTGAATTTCCAATAATCATAATTGTCAATAGAGAATTCAGGAAGATTGCCCTCGAGGCGTTTAGAACCGGATGCCATGATATGCAGTTTTTTCAGAAACAAGATCAGTTCAGTAGACCACCAAAAATTTCTCCTCAGAAACTGTTGGTAAACAAAGTCAGTGATCTTTTGAACCACTGCTCTGATACCACTTGTTGGTCCCGAAACGAGTTAAATCAGTGTATGGGGGGGAATACACTGATGTCAGATTTTTCTGAAAGACTCAGAAAAATGCTCTAACACACTCAGTCAGGATTCCCTGAAGTACTCAGTATGCTGAATGTCCACAGGGGCAGCAGGGATGGTTCAGTAACGAGTCAGATAAACTGAGTGTGAGTAAAGTGCTCGGAAGCTCAGTAGAGATAACAAACCTACTGACTGCTAGGAAGCGAGTCAGTTGGACTACTATCTCAGTGAGTCAGAGTATGTGCGGAAAGTGAGCCCTTAGATTCTACTTGTTTTAGTTTCTGAAAACGTTTTCTCTGAGTTGCTTAGTAAATTGGTGGTTAAGGCTGAGTGCACAGTATTCAGATTCAGGATGATCGACTCAGTCCTGAAGTTAAAACCAATGCAGTATGTTCAGTTTAATATGATGACATTTATGATCCTGAACAAAACAGTAAATCAGCACACAGGGGACTTTTTAACGTGGTTCGGAGATAACCAACTCCTACGTCCACGACCTGATTTAACAGGAAGCTACCCTCAAAACCCTGAGGATAGGTACTTGGGTTTTACGTGCCAAGGGACACGAGTAGCCTACTTCCTCTCTTAGGAACTGACCCCTGGGCGTTTTACAAGTCCCAGTCCTTCTAACCAACCTATCTCACACATGCCAAGAAATGAGTGTTGGGTTCATTACCTTCTTCGAGCAAGAAAACGTTAGAATTCCTCGATATAACAGAGTCCTCAAAGTTATCAGGAAGGCCCAACTCTCTCCACGTCTTGTAGATTGCTCGAAGTGGCAGCTTTTTGGTGAGGGACATGGATAAAAGCTTGACTAATCGGGTAATCAGAAGTGGCAATGACTTTTCTATCGACTCAGATTCTAGGCGCACGATTTTGAGAGTAGCCGGAGTGAGGGTGCAGAAGGGCTGGATCTTATCTGGGTGGTTGAAAATGTGGAAGATGTGGGGGTAATTGAGGAAGGCGGCGGCGCCGTGGTTTAGGTGGAGCCTCTGAGATAAACGGTTGAGGAAATCGAGGGATATGGATGGTGGTCTGGAGTTGGAGGCGAGGATGAGATCTTGAATAGATATGACTTTGAGGAGGTTCTTGTATTTATCCATAAGCTTTTCGAATGTGGCATCTCGGGCTCTTGATGCCACATATTTGGCGGAGCTGGTTTTCGTGTGGGGGAGGAAGGCGGTGGCGATGGGGCTGAGTTTCTTTAGAATTTGGGTCGCCATGGAGGCCGGAGCTGGGATGATTATGTGCGAGAATGAAAATCTAATATAAATACAATATGAAAAGCTTATGTTAAAAAATAATAATTTGAATTTTTTTTTCATATTGTATTTATATTAGATTTTTAGTCTCTCACATAATCATCCCGGCTCCAGCCTCCATGGGGACCCAAATTCTGAAGAAACGCAGCCTCGTCGCCATCGCCTTCCTCCGCCGCACGAAAACCAGCTCCACCGAATATGTGGCATCAAGAGCTCGATACGCCACATTCGAAAAGCTTATGGATGAATACAAGAACCTCCTAAAAGTCTTATCTATTCAAGATTTCATCCTCGCCTCCAACTCCAGACCACCATCCATATCCCTCAATTTCCTCAACCGTCTATGTTAGAGGCTCCACCTAAACCGCACCGCCGCTGCCTTCCTTCACAATTACCCCCACATCTTCAACATTTTCAACCACCCAGATAAGCTCCAGCCCTTCTGCGCCCTCACTCCAGCTGCTCTCAAAATCGTGCGCCTAGAATCTGAGTCGATAGAAAAGTCGTTGCCACTTGAGATTATCCGATTAGTCAATCTTCTATCCATGTCCCTCGCCAAAAAGCTGCCACTTCGAGCAATCTTCAAGACGTGGAGAGAATTGGGCCTTCCTGATAACTTTGAGGACTCTATTATATCGAGAAATTCTGACGTTTTCTTGCTCGAAGAAGGTAATGAACCCAATACTCATTTCTTGGTGCTTAATGATAGTAAAGAGTTTAAGGATTGTCTTGTTTATGCTGTTGAGAATTGGAGGATTGTAGAGTGTTGTAAAGAGGATTGCAGTGTAGATAGAACTGAGCTGAAATACAGATTTAAACATGGGTTTCCGCCAGGAATGCTATTGATTAAGAATTTTAAGGCTAAAGTTAAAGAATGGCAGAGAATGCCATACATTGGACCATATGAGGCGATGTGGAAAGAGGAAACTAGTGATTGTAAATTTTGGATGATAAGAATGGAGAAAAGGGCTGTTGGAATCATGCACGAATGCTTGAGCTTAACTGTGGAGAAGATGGTGGAGGTGGAGAAGATTAGTCATTTTAGGAAGTGGTTTGGAATTGATTTGAACATAATGGATTTGTTCCTTGACCATCCAGGGATGTTCTATTTGTCAACCAAAGGAAAGAGGCACACTGCGTTTTTTAGGGATGCGTACGAGTGGGGATGCTTTTTTGAATCCAACCCAATTTATGAGTCTCGGAGGAAGCTTCTTGATCTTGTTCTTTTGGAGCGTCGAGGATTGGATAGGGTTGGTGATAAGTTCAGGAGTGTGAATGAGAGTGAAGGAGAAGTGTGAGAAATGTGTAATTGTTGAGGTGATAGCATTGGTTGAAGATTCTAATGTGTTGTGGCACTATGAAGTTGGAAGATTTCACAATGACTTAGCTGATCTTAGCTACAAAGGTAGACTAAGTACAATAGTTACAATTACTGAAATGGCATGCTTGGAGTTGCTTGCAAGTTATTGGCGTCATATGTAGCTCAAACGTGAAGGCAAGTTGTCCAATTTTTTATCTTTGTACTGCTCTATATTGTTGCCACTTATTACATTGGTTAGTAACTTAATTGCTCATGTAGATGAATAATATCTGAAATTGTTCATAGATCATTATAAAAGGTTTTGTTATTCTTGTTTAGCAATTGGCATGTGGTGGCTCTGAGTATGTTTTGATGGACGATCATATGTAAATAGCAACACATGATCTATGTAGTTGATTCGCTTGTAACTTGTGTTATTGGCATTGGCAGAGTAAAATGAGTTGTGGAGAGCAATGTTTTAAAAAACTATTGAGACTCAGTTCGAAACTATGAAAAAATGCCTTAGAGGTGTGCGCCTCGATTAACCGAAGCGGTTCGAGGCTGTTTGAGACTTATCGGGGCAGCAGCCTCAGTTACGAGACCTAAAACTTGTGCGCCTATTCTAATTTCTTGCTGAAGCAGCGTGGTTCTTCTCCCCCTTGAGCAGCGCTGTGCGGTTCTCCCTAAATATTGACTAAAATTGACCGTTTACATTATATTGATGGTCCTAGTTTTAATCAAGGCTTTTATAAATTACTTAATTAATTTATGGTATTTGATATATATTTAGTCTACATTTCGCTTTGGTATACTATGGGAACCGAAGTAGTATTTTAAAACATTTGTGGAGAGGAAGTGGCCGCATATGGTGGCCTTTGCAAGTAAGGCACTTTGTTATCCACATTCACAATGAAGATATTAGTGAACCATTTGTTGTACATCTGCTAAAAGGATCTTCACCATGCTTGCTTCATTCACAATGACGGCCAGCCTAATCCTTAAAAAAAGAAACTTATGCATTGTTAATATGAACTTATAGACGCTCTAAGTTCCGATGAAGCAAAAACATAAATATTGGAAGAAAATGTCACAAGAAAAGATTTCCTCTCTTCACTCGTGGTTTGGACATATCAAGACTTGCGGTTGTGACTTCAGAGCCCTAAAAATCTATGTCGTAAAACCTGCATAATGCACGAGGCCTGTTGGTCCCGAAACGAGTATAATCAGTGTATGGGTGATTGGTATGAAAATTACTCGAAATTCGTGTGCTTAAATTGTTAATTTTATTAGGATTTTTTGTATTTTTATGCCTAAGTTGACCATTTGAGCTTATTTGTCGAAAAGGTACGTGATTTGCTATTTTGCAGAAATTGGGCATTTTTGGAAGCAATATTAATCAATTTTGAATAAAGCAACAGATGGGGCCCACGCACTTTATTGTGTTGAAATTCAACTTTGGATTATATGGAAATCACCCCCACAGCTTCACCATTACTCTGCAACTGGGTTCCGCCTCAACACATTACACCACATTCTGCAACACTACACTCAACACGCAGCTGATGCCTCCACTCGCGGCACCACCGTTCCATTTCCGCCGCTCAATGCCGATATCCATGCCTCAATCGAGACCGCCATACCAGTTGTCGCCCTGCACATTTCCGTCGCACCGCCTGCAACACTCAAGCGCCGGAATCGCTGCACACGCCGCCTGATTTCTGCTCTGTTCGCGCCTCAGTCCGCCATTCCCACAATCCGTCCTCGTCGCTGATAACAAACAAAACCACCATGTCCGATCCACTGCCATCGCCGGACTTCCACCGAGATTCACTCGCCGCCGCCTTCAATCCTGCCGGAAACACGAGCCACTGCTCCCCATCCTCTGAAATCTCTGCCGATCGAAACTGCAATCCACACCACCGCTTGGAAATCAGAGCAGCCACGCCTCATTCCGCCATGGAAACCGCATCGAAGCTCCCTGAAACCGCAAACACCAAGCCATCGTCCACAGCCTCTGAAACCGTTCACGCGCCGTTTCATTGCCGGAATTCTGCCATTGTCTCCAACACTCACTCAGAAGAAACCGCCCCTTCGCACCAAGCTTTCAGCCAGAACTGCTACTCCACACACCATTGAAGCCCTGAATCTGCCCAACGTCTGCAACACACACTACTCAACCGCCGAGTCGATGCCTCCTCAGTCCGACGCACCTTAAGCCGCCGATCCGACTCACAACACCACTGAATCGGCCATTCCTATTTGGTAATTGGAAAGGTATTCTTTTGGGCCAAGTTCTTAATCTCACTAATTAAGCCCAACTTTTATTTTAAAAGGTCTGGGCCCAATTGGCAGATGCAAGAATATATATACATATGATTTTCGAGATTTTAGGAGAGAATAGAAACAAGGATTCATTATTTTCGACTCATATTTTCGTTCCAGAGCAGAATTAGGGCTTTTGTTTCGAAGACATTTCGTTGCTTTTCTTTGTGGATTTTGCTACACCTACGGTGATATCTTTTCTCGTATTTTCTATAATTCCAGTTTTAGTTTTCAATTAATGGCTTTGATAATCGTTGTCTCGGTTGTTTATTTTATTTGCTTCCTAGGATTAGATATGAACTAAATTCTTAATACTTCGAATATGATATGATTTTGATTCCATAATTTATATTTCAAGGTTGCGTATTGTTGAGTAAAAGTTGCATACAATATTCTTTAAGTTTGATTATGTGTATTTAATTCATGCCTACGACCATTGGGTGAATTGAATATCATATGAAAAGTATGAGTGAGTATGTGCATTTTGAATCAAATCAGTGCTTAGATGTCCGATCAAGAATCTAGGTGCTTAGATTAACCGACCTTGAACACTGTTGTCTATGATAGTGAGAGACGAATAAATTAGACTTAGTACCCATGTTGGAACGGAATAATTAATTAACCACCCTAGGAAATTTAATTTGTCTTGAGGACTCAAATGAGGGCTCTGGAGGGACTCAACCTGATGGGGAGATGATAGGCAACAAGGTAGTTATTTTGTCTATAAAATAATTGCATACAGTAGTGATGGCTCTATATAAGTGAATTAAAATACATAGCATGTTTGTTGAACTACCTACGAATAGGGGGATGCCTAGTGAATCATATTCGGAGTATACCTTCTCACCTTTGCATCTGCTTAGTTCTCAGTTACTTTTAAATTTATTTGGATTATTTGATTGCACGTTTGTTAGAATTTAGGAAAAACCCCCCATTTGTTATTTTAATTTCTAGTTAGGATTTTTATTTCTCTTTAATTCAACAATTAACAAACATTCACTTCTATATTTACCTCTTGTGGGTTCGATACTACTTGTCTCTATACTTGCTCATACTACACGATCTCTTCCTCTTGAGGGTTTGGATTTTGTTTATTTGCAAAAATATAGAACAAGTCAAGGGGGGGGGGATACACTGATGTCAGATTTTCCCGAAATCTCAGGAAAATGCTCTTTCAGACTTAGTCAGGAAGATCCTGAAGTTTTCAGTTAAACTGATGGTCCTCAGGGGCAGCAGGGACGGATCAGCAATGAACCAAAGAAGCTAAGTCAGAGTTGTGCTCTCAGAAGCTTAGTAGAGATAACAAACCTACTGACTGCTCGGAAGCAAGTCAGTTGGACTACTATCTCAGTAAGCTCAGTTTAGTGTGGAATGTGAGCCCTTAAGTTTCTACTCGTTTTAGTTCCTGAAAATTTATCAGTTTGCTTAGTGAAAACGTGGTTAAGGCTGGTGCACAGTTTTACTGATCAGGATGAAGAGTCAATCCTGATGTTTTCAAAATAATGCAAGTATGCTCAGTTTAATATGAATGACAGTTATGATCCTGAGCAATAAGTAAATCAGCACGCAGGGGACTTTTTAACGTGGTTCGGAGATAACCAACTCATACGTTCACGATCTGATTTAACAGGAAGCTACCCTCAAATCCTGAGGATAGGTACTTGGGTTTTACGTGCCAAGGGACACGAATTGCCAACTTTCTCTCTTAGGAACTGACCCCTGGGCGTTTTACAAGTCCCAGTCCTTCCTACCAACCAACTCACAACCTGAGGGGTTTGGTATTCACGTTTCCATCTATTGTGTATTGATCCCTCTAACAAAGCAGTTCTAAGGATGGGATCAATACTCTAAGCAAAATACAGAAAAGATTCCTACTACAACACTAGGGAAATTTAAGGTTTCAGAGTGTTGTTCAAAGTATGCTTTGAGTGCTTGGAATCTTGAGAGCTTTCTCTTGGAAATTTCCCGTTAGCCTTGAATGGGAGCAAAGCATTCTGTATTTATAGGGGGTTTGAAATAGATCCATTGGAAGAGATCCGTTTCAAACCCTTCTATTTTAGGTAGGTGCAGGTTTGGTTGTCCTTGTCTGACAAAACCCATACCTAGTATGGCAAAGATACGATCCGCCGCCTGCACCTCTGAGAAGCATTAAATGCGCTCAGTCTCCATACATACGTGTCGCCTTCTTACTGGTCGCTTGTCCAACGGCTAGCTTGTCGGCTTTGACTTTACTGAACCTCGTACATTTATAACTCTGAGTCTCTCGTTCTTTACTCAGAATAAATGTTTGTCTTATGTTGGAGACTCTGACATTCTTTCTGCTTCTTCAGACTTCCATTCGCATGTGCAACCTTTGGGTCTCAGGACTTACAAGTATCAGGTTAACTGATACTAGGCCCAAGTCAGGACTTATGAACATCAGAAGGGTGTTCAGCCTGATCAAGGTTACTAGTGCCCTCACTGATGAAGACTTCCCTGAGCATACTTAGTTTACTCAGTTAGGTCAGGATCAGTGGTCTCTTCAGGATGACTTCTACGCAGCTTCAGGACTCTTTCTAGGTTTTTCAGGTTGCAGCTTCAGGTTGATCATCTTAAGGACGATCAATACCTTCAGGGTTGGAGATGCTTCAGAATTCAGACTTTTGGGACGTCACCATCAGTCTTCACTCTTCAGCACGTTTCCCCTGAACTGAATACCTGTGAATAGAAAAATCTATTATAACCTAACTATCTTGAAACTAACATTCTGATGAACTATACTTAGGCAAATTCATCAAGGAGTTTTGGGATCTAATCAAAACACTTAAGATTGTCCCAACAAGGCCATATTGTGTGTATAAAAGCTATTTTCGTTTTGAGTAGAATTTGCTAAGTTTCAGGATTTGTCATTTGCTCTAAACGTGGTTTCAATCAATGTTTTGTGGTTAATCTCAGGTTCAAAAAATTTGATTGTATCACCCGCTGAATAAAAAATTAAAATGGAGACAATCCAAATCCTTGGCAAGCTCAATTTAGTCTTTCTTTGTACTTGCAGACACTTGGAAAAGAAACTAGCTGCTTTTGTGCCCAAAACTAAAGGAAAGAAAAATGAAAGTGTTTTATCCTTTTTTGAAAAAGCCCCCTCAAACTTGTTCTTCTTCACCCAAAAACTGACTTAAAAGTCATAACTTAGTGGAGGCAGAGTCTAGAAAAAGGTGGTTTTGAGGTGTTGAATTTTGTGAAGACATAGTTGAGCTCTCTCTAGCACAACATCAGTCCTGCACCTCCTCCTCCTCTTAACATTTGAAGCTTCAACCTCTTCAACAAAAGGGTAACTTCTCTTTGTCTTCATTATGCTGGATGATTCTGTACTAAAAAAAGCAGATAAAAAGAATTACAGACAAGTTAGGTTGTGCAGAAGAGAGAGAGGGAGAGAGAGAGAGACCTTGGGTAAGAGCAGAAGGGGAAGGGGGGATGGAAGTGGTCTTAGAGACAAAATGTTGAGACTCAAGTTGAGAAATGAAGGCTTTGAGGTCCAACTTGATGTAGTGGAAGTTGTTGGGGTGATGAAATTCTAGTAGCTCCAGCTCTTCCTTTGCTCGTTCTACCAAGGTATTCATGTTTAAACATGACGCCCATTGCATCTTTAACTCTCCCTCTCTCACAGAGATCAAAGAAGCGATATTTAGTGTCTGTTGCAGTAAATAAAGACAGAAAAAGTAGGGGTGTGTTTTCGATGTTGAAGGGGCTTTGGAAGAGGAGAGGATTAGGCACCACTATTTACTCCCCTCGCCCACCCTGTAGGCCATTCGACACTCCTGGACTTATCACCAACCCTATCCAATCCTCGACGCTCCAAAAGAACAAGATCAAGAAGCTTCCTCCGAGACTCATAAATTGAGTTTGATTCAATCAAGCATCCCCTCTCGTACGCCTCCCTAAAAAACACAGTGTGCCTCTTTCCTTTGGTTGACAAATAGAACATCACTGGATGGTCAAGGAACAAATCCCTTATGTTCAAATCAATTCCAAAC
>JAPKLY010000924.1:0-11610 GCA_026898435.1 Prunella vulgaris
TGATCGTCACTAATTACAATGACAATCGTCACCAAATAATAGTGTGACGAATTAAGTGCGTCACAAATTCTTTTGAATAATTAATGACAAAACGTATAGTTGTCATAAAAATACTATTTTTCATGACGTTGAATATCGTCACTAAATATTATGAATATCGTCACCAAAGTTTATTGTGACGAATTTCTTGTTTTTGTCATGAAAATTTTAAATTAGTGACGAAAAAAATACCAGTGGCGACAAAAAGAAAATTCGTCACGAATTCTCACTTTTTGGTGACGAAAATTAAATTTGTCACTTGTAGGTAACATATTGTGACAAATTTTGTATCGTCACACAAAATTTTGTCACGGAATGTGTGATTTCCTGTAGTGTGTGTATGTGTTGTGATGATTGAGTGAGCCTAAACACTTGAGGGTTGAGCTAAACACTTATCTAGTGAGGATCTTGACTCATTGATTTGATATCTTGCTCATCGATTCATTGTTGATAGTTGATTAAATGAGATTGCATTCTAGATTTGCTTGACATTGATTGATATTTTCATGGCATTTGACTTATGCTTGATGCTTCATTGATACAATTATTTCCCTATCTTATCGCTTCATTGCTCGAAGACGAGCAACAATCTAGTTTGGGGGTATTATTAGGGTCATAATTGCATCTTTTTGCATCTATTTTTATATGGTTTTGATGTGCTTATATTCATATTTGACCCTAATTTGGTATAAATTCTACTTTTAACCATTTTGTGGAAAGAAAATGTGTTTTGTAGTAAAAACGAGCAAAAACTGGCAAAAGATGAGTAAGTTCGTAAAAGATCAGAAATTATGAGTTGATCCAATGGATGAAAATGATAGACCATGTGGAAGAGTTCGAAGAGAGGGTCGCAACGGAAAAAGAATCGAGTCAATCGGAGCTCTAGAACTCAAGATATGAAGAAAACGAGGAAGTCGAGGATCGATCGCACAAGCCGAAGCTGGACTCGAGCGACCACAAGGCCAGACTCGAGCGACCATTGGCTTGGACTCGAGCGACAACCCTCTGGTTCGAGTTAGATCTGATCACTGGAGTGACCACTTGAGCTGGACTCGAGTGACCACTGTTGTCCCCTCGAGTGATGCCCTGATTTCTTATTTTTTGAAGGGCAGTTCCATCTTTTTGCGCGTTTAATGAAGGGCATTTTGGACCAAGCATTGTGAGCACTATAAATACTTCAAGGATCAGATTCTCAAGGAATCCAAGTCGCATTAGTTCATAATCATAGTTAGATTCTTAGATTAGAGAGAGAGAGAGGTAGTTACTTAGTTGGTTCTTAGTTAGATTCAATCTTCTTTCTTCCATAACTTTTGATCCGTCCATCAGAATTTCGATCTGTTTGTTCCTACGTTCTTCTCTCGATTCAAGCTACGTTTCTAAAATTCAGTTCTGTATTTTGCATTCTGGATTTAGAGATAGCATTTTCAAGGTTTGATGCTTGTATTCAATTTCTCTTCATATGGTAAGTTTTCCTTTAATTCTCTTGTTATAGTTACTATTCATGATGTTTACATTGTTAATTGTTGATTTTCATTTCCAATTAGCCATGGGCTAATATCCTTGTTGCATGGTTGTATGAATACTATGGTGAATTTAGTCTCTTGTTAATCCTATGCATGAATTAGTGATCTTGTTGGATTAGTTCTCTTATTAATGACTTGTATGAATGCTTGGGATGTTAAATTGGATTGTATGGCTTATATGTTTTAGCAATGAAATGAGAATTGAGCTATAAGAACTTTATGCATGCCAAGTGTTTGATATATTGCTTGTATGACCAATGAGAATTGCATATTAGCCTAGACCTCTTAATTGGAGTATTGGAAGTTGTAGAGAGATCTAGACATCCAATAGAGCCCTTACATTGTGTTGTAGAGAGATCTAGACACTAGTTGGCTTGACTAAGACACCAAGAGACCTTTTGCATGCTAGGATGGATAGGATTCTAGAGGAACCATAGTAGGATTACTTCCATGTACACTTCACACTTGCTCACTTCTTTGAGGTGATAGTTAGGATTTACTATTCTTGCTTGATTAGTAGATAGAATCCATGATTGTTTTCTTGCTTTCCTAGCAATCCATCTTTGTTAACATTCAATACTAGCTTGATATCGCATCGTTTCCCTGTGTTCGATATTTAACTTGGTTAACTTGCTGCGACAACAACGACCACGTTCACTTGTGTGGAAATCATACACGATTTTGGCAAACACTCCCATTCAAGGTTACGCGAAATTTCCAAGTGAAATCATTCTCAAGATTCCAAGCACTCAAAGCAAATTTGAAGCAACACTCTGAAGTTTTAAATTTCCCTAGTGTTGTAGTAGGAATCTAATCTGTATATTGCTTAGAGTGTAGATCCTATTCTTAAAACTATTTTGTTAAGATGGATCAGCACACAATAGTTGGAAACGTGAATACCAAACCCCTCAGTCTGTGAGTTGGTTGTTTAGAAGGACTGGGACTTGTAAAACGCCCAGGGGTCGATTCCTTAGAGAGTAAGAAGGCTACTCGTGTCCCTTGGCACGTAAAAATCAAGTACCTATCCTCAAAGGTAGAGGGAGCTTCCTGTTTAATCATGTCGTGGACGTAGGAGTTGGTTATCTCCGAACCACGTTAAAAACGTGCCCTTGTGCTGATTTACTTACTTGCTCAGGATCATACTTGTCATCATATTAAACTGAGCATACTTGCATTGTTTCCAAACCATCAGGACTGATCCTTCATCCTGATACTTAAAATTGTGCACCAGACTTAAACACGTTTTCATAAGCTATACTGATCAAAGTTTTCAGAAACTAAAATGAGTAGAAACCTAAGGGCTCACATTCCGCACTTACTCTAGCTTACTGAGATAGCTATCCAACTGACTTGCTTCCGAGATATCAGTAGGTGGGTTATCTCTACTGAGCTTCTGAGAGCACACTCTGACTTAGCCTATCTGGTTTATTGCTGATTTGTCCCTGCTGTCCCTGTGGACCATGAGTTTAACTGAACACATCAAGATCTTCCTGACTAAGTCTGAAAGAGCATTTTCCTGAGATTTTGGGAAAATCTGACATCAGTGTATTCCCCCCCCCCATAAACTGATTTACTCATTTCGGGACCAACAGATATCATGATTGATACCAGCACCCTAGACACCAGTAGGGTGGAGAATATCACCGAGATACCTACTCTCTCTCCCCCGGCAGGTCAAGAGGTTGTTGTCGAGGTCACCCCCACTGATGTTTCTGCCGCTCCTTCGACTGAAGCCCCCACTGCTTCAGAGACTCAGGGTTTTTCTTTCTTTTATTTTTGTTTTTGTTGAAGTAGTGATAGCTGTTGAGCTAGGTAGTTCCCCCGATAGGGGCTTTTTGTCTTTAAAGATAGCCAGCTAGTTGGCCTTTATAACCAGCACCACTTTTCACACTTAGAAATTTTCTAAGTGTTTTTGAATGAATTACAACTTTCTGTTCAGCTTGTCTTTAGTTTAATTTTTCACACTGTATTATCTTTTATTAGCTCGTTTTTATATTTTGGTACGCAATTGTTCATCTTATTCCACTTAGGGAAGCGAATTGTTCGTTTTATATCACTTAGGACTACGAATCGTACTTTTTCGTTTGACACTTATTTGTTCATCTTAAGCCGCTTAGGGCAGCGAATTGTGCTTTTGTTGTTCACTTGGGCGATTGGGTTTTAAAAACCTTGCCTTAGACATTTTAAATCGTCTTTTGTGAATTTTTTCTATCTTTGGGCAGTGGGTGCTTAGTGATCCTTTAAGAAGGATACTTCGCGAACCTGGGCACTTTGGCCTTTGCCTCGAGCTTTAGATAATAACGTTTTTGGTACCTAAGTCCTTGTGTATTTTGAGCTTGAACAGGTAATTTCTTTGAAAAAACTCCATCTTTATTGAGTAATGATATTTACATAGGTCGTCATCAACATTCGTGATGTGAACCTCCGACTAATCTGTTTACAAATTGTGGTTCACCTTCCCCTACCGCCAATAGCTGGAAATACTCTATTTTATTCAACTTCTTGAACATGTGTAGACACTGACTTCAAGTTTCTTCATGGCTTCATCTTCAGTATCTGACACACGTTTGTACAATGAACCTATCATTTCAACCCTGGGAGACTGACTTGGTGACACACACATGATCTTGGACAGACTCCTCAAAAAAATGTAGTAGATTCTCATTTGAGGGCATATAAGCATTCTTCTGAGCATTCATTTCGTGACGGATTCTTTTCATACTCCATCAGTGAAGTGCAAGTGTAAACTTGATCAGGCTGAATGTTTCTCTGATTTTCATAAGTCCTAAGTTAGGCTTAGTATCAGTTTATCTGATAATTGTAAGTTTTGACAAGGCAAGGTTACACGTGCAAAGGAGTCTTGGAGACAAAGAGAATGTCAGCATCTCTGTAGTAAAGATAAACATTTATTCCGAGTAAAGAACGAGGAACTCAGAGTTATAAATGTACGAGGTTATCAAAGTCAAAGTCGACAAAATAGCCATTGGACAAACGACCAGTGAGGAGTAGACATGTAAGTACGAAGACTGCGCAATATTTAATGTTTCTTAGAGCTGCAGGCGGTGGATCATAGTGTTACCATACTTAGTATGGCTATTGTCAGACAAGGACAACCAAGACCTGCACCTACCCTAAATAGGAAGGTTTAAAACGGATCTCCTCCAACGGATCTATTTCAAAACTCCCTATAAATACAGATGACCTTGCTCTCATTCAAGGTTACGGGAAATTACCAAGTGAAAGCATTTTCAAGATTCCAAGCACTCAAAGCAAATTTGAACCAACACTCTGAAGTTTTAAATTTCCCTAATGTTGTAGTAGGAATCTAATCTGTATATTTCTTAGAGTGTTGATCCTATCCTTAAAACAATTTTGTTTAGAAGGATCAGCACACAATAGTTGGAAACGTGAATACCAAACTCCTCAGTCTATGAGTTGGTTGGTTAGAAGGACTGGGACTTGTAAAATGCCCAGGGGTCGATTTCTTAGAGAGGAAGAAGGCTACTCGTGTCCCTTGGGACGTAAAAATCAAGTACCTATCCTCAGTGGTAGAGGGTAGCTTCCTGTTTAATCAGGTCGTGGCCGTAGGAGTTGGTTATCTCTGAACCACGTTAAAAACGTCCCCTTGTGCTGATTTACTTACTTGCTCAGGATCATACTTGTCATCATATTAAACTGAGCATACTTGCATTGTTTTCAAACCATCAGGACTGATCCTTCATCCTGATACTTAAAACTGAGCACCAGTCTTAAACACGTTTTCATAAGCTATACTGATCAAAGTTTTCATAAACTAAAACGAGTAGATATCTAAGGGCTCACATTCCACACTTACTCTAGCTTACTGAGATAGTTATCCAACTGACTTGCTTCCGAGCTGTCAGTAGGTTGGTTATCTCTACTGAGCTTCTGAGAGCACACTCTGACTTAGCCTATTTGGTTCATTGCTGATTTGTCCCTACTGCCCCTGTGGACCGTCAGTTTAACTAAACACTTCAGGATCTTCCTGACTAAGTCTGAAAGAGCATTTTCCTAAGATTTTGGGAAAATCTGACATCAGTGTATTCCCCCCAAACACTGATTTACTCGTTTCGAGACCAACATATATCATGATTGATACCAGCATCCTAGACACTAGTGGGCTGGATAATATGACCGAGATGCCTACTCTCTCTCCCCCGGCAGGTCAAGAGGTTGTTGTCGAGGTCGCCCCCACTAAAGTTTTCGCCGCTCGTTCAACTGAAGCCCCCACAGCTCCAGAGACTCAGGGCTTTTTTTTCTTTTGTTTTTGTTTTTGTTGAAGTAGTGATAGCTCGCTGAGCTAGGTAGTTTGCCCGGTAGGGGCTTTTAGTCTTTAAAGATAGCCAGCTGGTTGGCCTTTGTAACCAGCACCACTTTTCACACTTAGAAATTTTCTAAGTGTTTTTGAATGATTTACAACTTTCGGTTCAGCTTGGCTTTAGTTTAATTTTTCGCACGTTATTATCTTTTATTAGCTCATTTTTATATTTTGGTATGAAATTGTTTGTCTTATACCACTTAGGGAAGTGAATTGTTCATTTTACATCTCTTAGGACTACGAATCGTAATTTTTTTTGGCACTTTTTTGTTCATCTTACGCTGCTTAGGGCAGTGAATTGCTCGTCTTACGCCGCTTAGGGCAGGAAATTGTGCTTTTGTTGTTCACTTGGGCGATTTGGTTTTAAAAACCTTGCCTTAGACATTTTAAATCATCTTTTGTGAATTTTTTCTATCTTTGGGCAGTGGGGGCTTAGTGATCCTTTAAGAAGGATACTTCGCGAACCTGAGCACTTCGGCCTCTGCCTCGAGTTTTAGATAATAACATTTTTGGGACTTAAGTCCTTGCGTATTTTGAGCTTGAACAGGTAATTTCTTTGAAAAAACTCCATCTTTATTTAGTAATGATATTTACATAGGTCGTCATCAACATTCCTGATGTGAACCTCCCACTAATCTATTTATAAATTGTGGTTCACCTTCCCCTACCGCCAATAGCTGAAAATACTCTATTTTATTCAACTTCTTGAACCGGTGTAGACACTGACTTCAAGTTTCTTCATGGCTTCATCTTCAGTATCTGACACACGTTTGTACAATGAATCTATCATTTTAACCCTGGGAGACTGACTTGGTGACACACACATGATCTTGGACAGACTCCTCAAAAAAATGTAGCAGCTTCTCATTTGAGGGCATATAAGCATTATTCTGAGCATTCATTTTGTGACGGATTCATTTCATACTCCAACCCTTCCACTGCTACTGGTAATACTTCTTCAGATGTGGTGCACTCCAAGTATATGATGAAATTTTCCCTTCCACATCTTCAAGGTCGTATGTCCCGCTTGCCAACTTGAGGTAACCCGGAACGGTCCTTCCCGGTTTGGTCCAAACACACCAGGTGATGTTGCTAGCTTCCTTCTCAAGACCGACTCCCCAACCTTAAAACTTCTATTTCGTACTTGGGAGTTGTAGTACTTCTCCGCCCTTTGGTTGTAGGTATCGTTCTTTACCTCTGACGAGGCTCTGGTTTCTTCGAGTAAGTCCTTTTCCACGGCCAGAGCTTCGTCATTTCCTCTTCGTCGTATATCATTACCTTCCAAGTCTGATTCTGGAGCGCCACTGGTATGACTGCTTCTGTTTCGAAAGCTAAGGCAAATGGGGTTTCACCGGTACTAGCTCGGTATGAGGTTCTGTAGGACCATAACACTTCTAGAAGTTCATCTGCCCAACTACCTTTCTTATCTTCGAGGTAGATTTTTAACACATGTTTCAAGATCTTATTTACTACTTCAACTTGTCCGTTCGACTGTGGATGGTAGGGCGTTGAGTAGTGCTTCTTGATATTCCACGAACTGCAGAATTCTCTCAACTTCTGACCATCGAACTGTCTGCCATTATCCGTCACTATTGAGTGGGGAAGTCCAAACCGACATATCAAGTTCTTCCAAATTAAGCTTATCATTCTCTCCTGCATTACGGTTGTGAGTGCTTCGTCTTTAGCTCATTTTGTGTAATAGTCCACCGCTACTACGATAAACTTTGCACTGCCCCTGCCAAGTGGGAATGGGCCGATCAAGTCGATGCCCCATTTTGCAAAAGGTCATGGGCCGAAGAACTATTTGAGTTGGCTCACAGGAATGTGAATGTTTGGTGCAAACAATTGACACTTTCGGCACCTCTGGGCGAAGCTAATGGCATCTCTACGCACAGTGGGCCAATAGTATCCTTGTCTGATTGTCTTGTATGCAAAAGCTTGCCCCCCAACGTGACTCCCACAGATTCCTTGGTGGATTTCTTCTAACACCTCTAACCCTTGCTTTTCAAATAAGCATTTGAGTAGGGGTAGAGAGAATCCATATTTGCATAACTGGCCATCCACCAGCGTGTATCTGGATGCTTGCTTCATTAGCCGAATAGCTTCCCATGCATCTTCTGGGAGTGACCTATCCTTCAAATAATTTTTTATCGGAATGCACCAATCATCGCCTTCTTCCTGCCCCCCACTCGAAGTCTGATTTATTTTATAATCGGACGTTGAGTGGTCTTTCAACTTGGTGATGACGACCTCCGTTAGTTCTGCTTCACCGCTACATGTAGCTAGTCGGGCTAATGCATCTGCTCAATGTACACTTGTTTGAACAGTGAGATCAGGTGCGCCACTATATTTTGGTATAACGCCATCTGCTGGTCCTTGGCTTCATATTTCCCCCGGACTTGGGATATTATTAGTTGGGAATCTCCAAAAATCTGAAGATTGGTTGCCCCCACAGCTAATGATAGCCTAAGCCCAGTTATTAGCGTTTCATACTCTGCTTTGTTGTTTGTGGCTCTGAAGTCAAATCGGATTACCGAGGTGAAGACCTATCTATCTTGGCTTATTAGTACTACACCGGCTCCTACTACTGTGCTAGTCGATAATCCGTCTATGTAGAGGTATCACAGAGCTATACGCCCCCTCGTTGGATCTTGTGGGAAAGGTAGCTCGATGATAAAATCGGCGATCATTTGTCCCTTAATCGCTATTCGGGGTGCATATTTTATACCATATTGACTGACCTCTAGTGACCATTTCAACAAGCGTCCTACAGTGTCCGGCCGGTGCAGTATCTGCCTTAGTGGGAACGTCGTCAACACCTCCACCTGGTGGTCAAAGAAACATGGCCGCAGCTTTCTAACACTCATCACCAGTGCGTAAGCCAGCTTCTTCGTGGGTGACTACCACAGCTCCACTTCGTGCAAGGCCTGGCTTATGTAGTACACTGGTAGGTCTGTTTTCCCTTCGGCTCGGACTAGCACCGAGCTGATGGTCATTTCTGATGCCGCCAGGTACAAGTACAGCTTCTCTACGGGCTCCGGCTTTGATAGGATTTGCATATTGGCCAGGTACTCTTTGATGTTCTCAAAGACCCTTTCGCACTCGTTTGTCCACCGAAAATCATCTGGATGTTTAACTTTGATAGACTCGAAAAATAGGCGATTCCGGTCACCGGACCTGAAGATAAATCAGTTCAAGGCGGCCAAACATCCGGTCAGCCTTTGAACCTTCTTCACTGAGTCAGGCAGTTTCATTTCCATATTACACTTCACCTCGGGTGGGTTAACTTCAATTCCCCTCTGGCTCACCAGGTGGCCCAGGAACTTCCCCGAGTGTACGCTGAAGCTACTCTTCATTGGATTCAATTTCATGTTGTAGTGGCATGGTATGTTGAACACCTGCTTGAGGTGGTCTAGGTGGTCCTCCTTCCGCAAGCTCTTGACTACTATATCGTCCACGTACACCTCCATCGTATGTCCGATGTGTTGGTCGAACATCTTGTTCACCAATCTTTGGTAGGTAGCTTCAGAGTTAATTAGTCCGAACGGCATCCTTTCCCAGCAGAACAGGTTCTTGTTGGTGTAGAACGCCATGTGTTCCTAGTCATCCGGGTGCATCGCTATCTGCTGATAAACTTGAAAAGCATCTATAAATGTCATCATTTCATGCCCTGCAGTGTTATCAACAAGCTGGTCAATGTAGGGCAGTGGGAAGTTGTCCTTCGGGGATACCGCGTTGAGATCTGTGAAGTTGATGCACAGTATCCATGCTCCATTCGGTTTCTTCACCAGGACTGGATTGGCCACCCACTGCGGGCACAACGCCTCTTTGATCAGCTTGTTGTCGAGCAACTTCTTCACCTCTGTGGTCAATGCTTCGTACTTGTCTAGTTCATACTTCCTTTGTTTTCACCGGACGGGTTTCTTTGTTGGTTCTATGTTCAATCTGTGGCACGCATACTCCAGCGGGATTCCCATCATATCTTCATGGGACCAGGCAAACACGTCCAGGTTGGACTTCAAGAACTCCTCCATCTTGCTCCTGTATGGCTCGTGTAGCTCAGAACCGATGAAAAGTTCTAAGTCTGCCCTATTGGGGTCCACCTGGATCGCTCTTAACTCCTCCATAGGGGTGGCTCTCCTCTTCTTGTTCTTCCACCTTGGATTATCAGTGAGCTCATCCCAATCTTCCTTCTCCATCGACTCGTAGCCCACTCGGGGTTCAAGATCTTCACCTCCTTCATCTTCGCCATTGGCTGGCTCTTCGTCTTGTGGAACTTCGTCCACCTCCATTGGTGTCGGCTGTTGGTGTTCGTCATCCGGACCAGTCTACGCGATCTCCATCACCTCTGGTTGGTCATCCACCTCCATTAACTTTGTCTCCACCGAGATAACATCTAGAATGCTTATCTCGTCTGTCGGATGCTATATCTCATCTTCAAGTACTAGTACCTGCGTTACTGACTTTTTAATTTGGAGTAAAAACTCTCTTTTTTTTTATTGCCCTTGACTATGCCGATAACTTTAGGAGTAGGGAATTTTACACAATAGTAGTAGGTCTAACATGCCGCTTTGAATTCATGAATAAAAGGGCGGCCGAGGAACCCATTGTAAGTCGATTGCTGATCTACCACTAAGAAATCTACAAGTCTAGTCAGTCTCCTTTCTGGGTCCTCGACCGATACAAGTTTGACACTCAACCTAATCTGACCTAGGAGAATGGTTACAGCTTCCCCAAACCCCACTATCCTATGATTACATGGTTCGATGTACGACTCATTAGTCACCTAGCAGATCTAGGGTCTTCTTAAAGAGAATGTTGGTGAAGGCACCGGTGTCCACTAGCAGACGGTGGATTTTTGTGTTCATGATGTTGGTGCTAATCGCCAATGAGTCGTTGTGGGGGGTCAGGATCCCTTCCAAGTCCGTTTGAGAGAAAGTCAGCTCTGCAGTGGGTTTAGTAACGGGCTTGGAGCCGAAACTACATTCTTGTACTTTATTGACAGCCTGGACTTCTGCTTTCCTCTACCTCTTGGACATGGAATGTCTTCCATCTTCAAGCCCCCCGGCAGGTCCCATCATATCCTCAAGGATGAGGATTTCCCGGTTCGGTTCTTGCTGCACAGGTGGAGGGGGAGGTCCCCTACGTCTGTTGTTTGGGCCACGGCGGTCCTCATCTTCCTCGTCTTCATCGTCTGTTTCCTCCCTCCTTCCCTATCTTGGCCTTTTCACCGGGGCTTTCTTTACAAATTTGGTAAGCTTCCCATCCTCATAGAACTTCCATAACTGCTTGAGCAGGTCTCAACACTCACTGTTGAAGTGATCGATACTTTGATGGTATGCGCAGTACTTGTTGGGATTAAGCTTGTTACGGTCTTGCAGGATCTTCCTTGGCTCGTTCAGCATTGCCTAGTCTTTGACCGCTGTAAAGATATGGTCGACGGAGACTGTCAACACTTGGTTCAGGTTCTCCTTGTACTCATCTCCATCGAAAGATTTCAAATTTCTGGGGGCCTTGTAGGTGCCCCCGGACTTCTTGACCTGTGCCTTCTTCTCCTCGGCACCACCTACCTCCTACAGTAGTACCTCCTGCATAGCTACATACACCCCTGCCTTATGTCTGAATTCAGCATAAGTGTTCGGGCATAACTCGATTTCCTCCATGTTAGGATATCTGTGTTAGATGTTTTGATGATATAAAACAAATCAG